>PVHY01000677.1:0-124162 GCA_004024945.1 Uropsilus gracilis
TTTTTAGATTTTATTTGCCAGGATTTTATTTAGAATTTTTGCATTTGTGTTCACTAGGGATATTGGCCTATAGTTTTCTTTCTGTACTATCTTTATTTGGTTTTGGTATCAGTGTAATGTTTGCTTTGAAGAATGTATTTATCAGTTTTCCTTCCTTCTCAATTCTTTGGAAGACTTTTAGTAATACAGGTGTTATTTTATCTTTGAATGTTTGGTAGGATTCATTTGTGAACCCATCTGGTTCTGGGACTGCTTCAATTTCACTGCTTGTGATTATCCTGTTTAAATCCTCCATTTCTTCTTTGTTCTGCTTTGGGTGGCTGTATAGTTTTAAAATTTTGTCCATGTCATCCAGGCTGTTGTATTTGTTTGTTTGTTGTCCAGGTTCTTGTATTTGTACAGATACTCACAGTAGTCTCTAATTATCCTTTGGATTTCTGCTTTGTTCATTGTAATTTCTTCTCTTTTGTTTCTGATTCTGTTTATTTGAGTTTTCTCCCTTCTTTTCTTTTTAGGCCTTGTTAGGGGTTTATATCTTTTTTTATTATTATTTTAAAGAACCAACTTTTGGTTGTGTTTATCTTCTAGATTGTCTTTTTGGTTTCTAGTCTGTTTATTTCCGCTTTGATTTTTATTATTTCCTGTCTTCTGCTGGATTTTCAACATTTTTGTAGCTCTTTTTCTAGTTCCTCAATTTGGGAGATTAGATTATTTCTGTGGATTATTTCTTGCTTTTTGATATGGAGCTATATTGCTATTAACTTGCCTCTAACTACTGCTTTTGCTGAGCCCCATACTTTTAGGAGTGCTGTGTCATCTTTATCATTTGTTTCCATGTAAATTTTAATTTCTTCTTTGATTTCCTCATTTGCCCTCTGTTCTTCCAGTAGCATGTTGTTCAGTCTTCATATAGTGTACACTCTCCTTATATTCTTTCATTGTTTATTTCCAGTTTGATTTCTTTAAGATCAGAGAAAATCTTTTTGTATTTCTTCATGTTTGCCTTATGGTCTAATATGTGGTCAATTTTGGAGATTGATCCATGTGCATTTGAGAAGATGATAAATTATTTTGGAGGCGCAGTTTCCTGTGGATATCTATTAGGTTCATTTTCTCTAGATCTACCTTTAAAGCTTTTGTGTCCTTGTGTAGTTTGTTTTGTTGATCTGTCCTTTGATGAGAGTTCATTGTTAAAGTTTCCTACCACATATGCATTTTCACCAATGTTTGCTTTCAGTTCTACTAGTGGTTGTCTTATGAATTCTGTTGCTCCCTAGTATGGTGAATATATGTTAATAATTGTTGTCTTTCTGGTGAATTAACCCCTTAATCATTAAGTGGTGACATTCCTTGTACTTTATTGCTTTTTAAAATTTGAAATATGCTTTATCTGCTAGAAGAATGAGTATTCCTGCCTTTTTTTTTGGGGGGGGGGGTCATTTGCTTGTAGTTGTGTTTTCTAGCCCTTTACTTTCAGTCTATGCTTATCTTTAGAGATAAGATATGTTTCCTGGAGGCAGAAGAATGTTGGATTCTATTTTTTGATGCAGTCTGTTACTCTGTCTGATACTCTGTGCCTTTTGATTACTGAATTTATATCATTGATATTTAGAGTGATTATTGATGTTTGAGATTCTAAAATTAGTTTTTTTGTGGTCATTTTGAGGTCTGATTTGCTTCCTTGTTTTGTTCTTCCTGTTTACTCTTCTGATGGTTTTGATATTAAGACTTTTTGTGAGATTTCTTGGAGTGAAGTTTTAGTCGTAGTGAATTTCTGTAGACTTTGCTTGTCTGAGAAGGTTCTAATTTTACCTTTATTTAGTAAGGAGGTCTTTGTAGGGTAGAACATTCTTGGCTGGCATTTTCTGTCTTGGAGTTTTTTCAAAATGTGGCTCCATTTTTTTTTTTTTTTGCATGTCTTAGTCCAATTTTCCCAGCACCATTTATTGAAGAGGCTATCTTTGTTGCAGTGTAAGTTTTTCATTCCTTTGTCAAAGATTAGTTGACTATATATATGTGGTTTTATTTCAGGGCACTCAATTCTGTTCCATTAGTCTGATGATAAAAATGGGGTATATATACACAATGGAATATTAGTCATCAATTAAAAATGACAAATTTGATGAATTTGTGATAACATGGATGTACTTAGAAGAAATCATATTAGCAGAAACAAGTCAAAAAGAAAAAGACAAACCAAATGGTTTCACTAATATATGGGATATAGGGGGAAAATAAACAAAAGCCACGAGGAAAAATCAAAACAAGCTAAGCACCAAACTGAAGTGCACAACTTCAGGCAGGGGGGAAATTGGGGGAATGGTGGGGAGGGTGTGGATGAGGGGGGGTAAATCCCTAGGATTACAATGATGTGAAATTTGTATATAAATAAATTAAAAAACAAGAAACAAAATATGGCTCCAGTCTAATCTTGCCTGGAGTGCCTTTTCAGAGAAATTTGAAGTCAGCCTAATAGGTTTTCCTTTTGTTTGTTTTCTGTTTCCTTTCTCTTGTCAGTTTCATTATTTGTTCCTTATCTTGTACTCTTGAAGGTTTTACAATTGTATGTCTTGCTGTGGTTTTAATTTCAGTAAGGTAGTTTGGTGATCATATGGCTTCCTGTATGTCTTTTTTCATTATCTTCTTCAGGTTTGGAAGTTCTCCTCTATTATTTCTGTAAATAGACTTTCAGTTCCCATTCTCTCTCTTCTTCCGGGATACCAATTACTCTTATGTTTCCTTTCTTTAAGGAATCTGATTTATGTCTGAGTTTTTCTTCTGTCTACTTCCTTTTTATTTCTTTCTCTTTTACTTTCTTTGTGTTCTCTATTTCAGTATTTTCAAGGATACTGATATATTCTTCTATTTCATATAATCTGTCTTCATTACTTTCCCCTGCATTTTTTGAGCCACTCTGTTGCTCCTCTTATATCCTGGGTCTCTTTTGGTTTCTTTTTTAGGTATTCAATCTTGTTCTTCGGCTTCAGCTTGCCAATGATGTTACTCTTATTTATGCTTTCTTTTTTATATTTTCTATTTCTTCTCTTAAATCTTTGAATGCTGCTATAATGCTGGATTTGATTTCTTCTCTTAATTCATTGAATTTTTTTTAATGCTGAGTTTGAATTCTTTGATAGATACGGCGTTTCCTCTATGTCACCCTGTTGGGTTTTGTAAGTTAGCTTTCCTTTGGTGAAGTATTATTTCCAGGAAGAGTTGCCTGAATGTTTGCATTTTTCCTCCTTCCTGTGATTTGTTTTTGGACTTGGTCGACATACTAGGAAACCATGGCTCTTGATAGTCTGGCAAGGTAATTAGATTCCTTTACCAGGTTGTGATTATTTCTGCCTTGCATCCTATGCTGCTGTGGTGGTTAAATTCCTTGCTTTTGGTTGGCTGTTTTGGCAGACCCATTACTTTGCAGTCCGAGGGGATTGTGGGTAAATTTTTTTCTCTTTTCTAGGTGGTTGTTCTTTTTCCTGATTTTCTGTGTTCCCCTTAGACTGTTTTCCTTGGAGTGGCTTTGGTTGTTGGCAAGTCTGGGGCTTGATATTTATCTCCTTTTGGCAGGAGTGTGTTTTTGCTCTTGTACTTTAGTTGCCCTTTCTTCCCTTTCCAGCATGTCAGCAGGCTATGTGGTGGTTGCTGGCTCCTCCCCATCACCTGAGTCCCTGTTAAGCTCAGCCTAACTGATTCAGCAGTGCCCAATCGGGCATCTCTGCTAGGAGACTGAAAAGAGTGTCAGCAGGTTTGGTGGGGTGACCACTGGCTTCTCCCCATCACCTGAGTCCCTCTTCTACCCTGCCTAGCTGATCTGGGGGATGCCCAAAATGACTTCTCTGCTCGGAAGCTGAGGGGAACATCAGCAGGCTTGGTGAGGCAGTCACTGGCTTCCCAAACTATGTATGAACTAAATAATACAATTCGCTTCAAAGTACTGTTTGGTTCACTCTCACAAGTTAATGTTCCTGCAAGTTGACTTCCATTCATTTAAAACATGTTTCAGTTTTCTTGTGATCGCATTAAAAAGTCATGGTTGTTTGGAATTATATGGATTCATTTGCTAATATATAGCAGCCTTTTAGTCATCAATTTATTGCTAATATTTGAAACAGTTTTTTCAAAGGTCAAAGAAAACATTTTGATTCCAGTCATTTGAAACAAATTCAAACTTTGTTTATCAATACAGCCAGTTTTGTAATTAATCTTTATACTTCTTAAAAACAGTAGCAATATTTACTTACTGAGTACAGAAGTTTGTGTGTGCACTTTAAATAAAGTATGTTAGGTTATTCAGACTTCTATATGCACAATTCATTTTTTTTCCTTGATATTCTTGCAATAACTAAAAGGTATAGATAAAAAAAGAAATTCTCCCCAGTATGATTGAAGCTATAGCTGTTTCTCTTAAGCATTTTGCAGCATTATCTTTTATGCATCTGAAAGTTAAATGTTTACAGGAACATATATTTAGGATAACTACATCTCTTGTGGGAATCTATCCTTATTTTTAAAATAATAAACTGCCTTACTCTATATCTAGTTATACTTAGGCTTTAAAATCTGTTCCTGATATTAAGTATAGTTCAGTTTTATTATTATTTTCATACAGTGCATTTATCAATATTTTTATTTTCATATTTGTAAGCTAAAAATAGTGATTGTTTTAACCCAATCTAATTGTCTGAATAGAATATACCAAATATTTCATATGATTGCAGATAAATTTTATTTTAAACCTATCAGCCTAACATTTCTTTTCAAACTGCACTATCTTGCCTTTATTCCTACATTTCTTCTTGTTTGTCTTGATTTATTTTAATTGAGTATTATTTTATTACATCCCCATTTATTTGTTAGTAATATATATATATATAATTTTTTTTTTGAGACTAGGTCTTGCTATTTTTGCCCAAGGAACCGCAGGCTCTCGTTGCCCAGGGTACCACGGACTCAAACAATCCCCAGCCTCAGCTTCCCAGGTAGCTGGGATTACAGGCGCGTGCCACCATGCCCAGCTATATTTTTTTGCAACTAGGTCTCACTACAGGCCCCAGGCAGGACTCTAACCGCATTCCCTAGCCCGCTGCTTCATAGGCTGAAGCTTGCAAGCACGAGCCACCGTGCCCGGTCTTTTTAGTAATATATTTTTAATATTCCTCAATGTAATTAGACTCTAACAAATTATGCATTTCCAGAATTGGATATTTTGAGGTCCTTCCCATATGAGATTCAATCACTCCTTTACCACTATTTGTGCTGTCAGTGTTAGGTTCTAACTCATGACATATTTTAATTTTCAGCATTTTGTTACCCATCTAATTAGGTCATATCATTTTTGCTCAAAAATTCAGACTCTGAATCAGTAATATTTGATTCTCAACTACTGCTGCTTTTCCATATATTTATCAAGACATGCAAGTATTATTGTGCTGCAGTTTCATCTCACTTGTGAGATCTGATCTCTCCTGTAGATTAGGGAGGATTTTCTCAGTATGTCTAGAGTGGGCCTCTCCTGGGGATGAGGTTTATGGCCCCATGAATCTTCCAATTCCAGCTCTTAAGCATTATGTAAAGAATGCAGCTTATTTTAATCTAAGACCTGTGAAATCTGCAGAGAATGAAAAGACCTCTAATCTCTTAGTTTGTTGTCTTTTTCCTTAATGGAAGAAACAATCACTATTCCCCTTTTGTGATGTAGAAAATATTTCAGGGGATATGACTCAGGAGCCCTTTACTTGGAACGTGTCCTTCATATCTGAAAAGCTCAGAGTGAAAAATTAGATTATCTGCTCCTCCTCATATGAAGTTTACCCCTTTCCTCCTCTTTCCTTAACATACCAAATCTCTCAAAGCAGGATCTGTATCTCCTGCTTGTCCCATTTTACCTTAGAATTTATAGTCCTGTAAATTTTCCATACATAGCATTAAGATGCAAAAGAAATGATCCCAAACCATGTTGACAAATAAACAGGCATCAGAGAACTTGGTAACACATAAATAAGCCAAAAACAAGTTTAAGAATAACATGTATACCTCCTGCATAATTGGGGGTTATTCAGCATGGCTGAGTCACTTACTCATGTGGCTTCAGACACCATCTTAAATCACTTGGTCCAAGGTTAGAAAGGTTGAGGGGAGAAAAGGGAAGGTCAGTGGAGGAATTTACCAAGGAGAGAGCAGCACAGGCGGGTATTTAGATTTATGTTTTCCCTTCTCGGTTGAAAAGACCAAAGATTAGCTCTCAGTGCAGTGAGAGAACCATCCTTACCAAGAAAGTTCAGTGTGAATATGCATTGTTTTTCAATGCAGAGTTTTTCAAAAGCAACCCACCCGCCTGAGAACCTGTCCTGTGAATGCAGCCTTTTGCCACAAACATGTTTCAGGTGAAAAATTTGTTATTAAACTTTAACTTTTAATCCTACTAATCTGATACCAATGTGTCCTTTAGTTCAGTATCAGAAGAACCCATATGGGAATGGGGAATTTTCCTTTTGCTCCAACACTTCTCCAACAGAAAACAAAAGCAATATACTTCATTATTTGTTCAGTTTATCATGAAGATTATGGAGGAGTTATCCACATATGCAAAAAAAATTTTTTGTGAAGAAAAATATAAATATCAATTTAGACAAACTATTTGAGATAAACTTTTCATTTTAACATGAAAAAATAGTAACTAGATTTAAGTCCTTTACTCTGTCAAGTAAGACATATTGAAATCATTTGATAGTTACAATGCTTTTGCTTATCCCATATATATTATGAGGGGAAAAACTTGTTTACTGCCAAAAGGTCCTATTACTTTAAGTAAAATCTCTCTGAGCCTTAAAACAGATTTTGAGTTTGAACTGAAATTTGGTTCTAAATTCTCAGTGCTCTACTAACTACATTCTGCCCAAGTAAATATATTAATGCTTTAAAAGTAGATTGGATGAATCAGTCAAGGGAAAATAGCAAGCAGGAGCCAAAATCAAGCTGAAAAAACAGGAACCCATAATCTCCACATGAGATGAAAGTATGTGGAAAGAAGAATTCAATGAGTCTGGTATAGAGTAGTAAAAACATGATAGATGTCCTTAAAAGAAGCAAAGTGGCACATTTTAAACCAGCACAAGAAAAATACAGCAAAAGCATTCTGCTTCATTACTGGATAAGACTTCAGTTTTAAATCAAAGTGAAAATTATACATCATTATAATATAGAGGTGGTCAGTAGAGTTGACTGTGTCAGGAATTGGCTAATGCTTTCAAAGGACTTTAACATTTTAAAGCTAATATAATATTTATTTTGGAGGAGGCTAAAATCATAAAGATATCAAAATTCAAAGAGAGAAGTCAGATGTCTTTTTGGGGTCAGGAAATTTGAGAGTCAGTAATTCACATATCTTATTTTATTCATAAGAAATGAAATGAAGTCTTGTATTTTATTTTTCTTCCCATCTAATATAGCGATAAGGCAACATTTGCCAAGCAAGGAAGGTAAACATTTGGGTTGTTTGGATGTCTTGCTCTTTATTTTTCTTCTTAAGAGAAACCATGCTTTCATTTTTTTCCCCTGTAATGCTGGAAACGTGTTGCTGTATTTTCTTTTCTACATTTCTTCTCTAAACTCTACCTCATGGAAATTTTTGTAAATTGTCTCCAAAGTTCATTTATTGGATTACACTCCAAGCAATGGCATGCTTTAATTTCTCTGCTTTTGCATTGTTAGTTTTAATATTCTTGTGCTCAAATCCTGGTTCTTTTTAGAAAAATGAAGCAATTTTTGCCTGTAACTTTTCTTGATTGTGTGGTTGTTTTTGATTTAACAAATGTTTGTGTCCTATTTTTTAATTTTTCTCTTTTATTTCAGTTTTCTCCCAATATTAATGAAAATATTTTTCCACTCACATTCGTGGAGAAAACTATTTTGATTTGCTTTCCTTGAATATGGAAATATTAAACATCTTACTTTCTATTCTTTATGGATTAGCTTCTTTTGTGTCAGTTCCTATATTTAGAGTTATTTAGAGTATGATCAGTCCCAAGTATTTAAATCATTATCACTAAGCTAATCAAATGTATCAGAACTGAAGAGCACAGAGGCTGGATATCCTGAGCAGTGGATGGATTGAGAATTTGAACACACTTCTGTGAAGGTTTTTGTTTCTTCCATTGTGGTAAGAATCATAAAGGATCTGGTAGGAGCGACCATTTTTCTTTGTTGTATCATTTAGAGTTCTCATCTGTGTTGTTTTCCCTCTCCTGTTCTTCCCATCTTCACTCACCTGTCCACTTATGTTATGACTTGGTCAGATGATCCTTTGTCAGGTGGGACATGGCATGTTGGATAGACAAATTGGCTTAACAATAGACCATAGGGAATCTGAACTACAGACATTCAGTACTCATAGGTTTTGGGGGCAGTATCTGCGGGTCTCCAAGGGCAACATGAGAGATAGGGAGGTCAAGAATGCATATAAAAAGAGGAAGAGTATGGGACACATTTCTTTGTGGCCGTGATTGAGGTGCTTTGGACTTCCTGATTTAAGACTGCACCCATCAATTCAAACCGAAAGAGGAGGGTTTTGATAATCCACCTGGGAAGTCTGTACATAGCAAATACTGGGAAGATGCTGGAGGAAGTAGCTCTTGATCAGAGGATAACTAAAGACTGCCACCTTGGGTGTGCCTCTGGTCTGCTTTCTAGGCCAGGTGCTTAGAAGAGAGGATTGCTGGTAACTTAAGGCCACTGCTGGCCCAGGCAGCCAGACGGAAAGGTTGGGAGGGTGGCAGAATACCATAGAGTCACTGAACAGATGAAACTACTCTATGTATTTTGCTACACATGCTGAATGTTATATGATGTATGTATGGAGATGAAAAGGAACCAGAAAGTTTGTCATCATAAAACTAAAATGTGTTAGTGGTTTTCTCTTTCTCATGTGTACTAGTTCTTGTTTTCTAAGTTTTCTGCAACCTAGACACAAAATTCTCATGCACATCATTTTTATGAACATGAATGCCTGCGGATACCAGAGGGTACTTACATAAGTTATCTGTACTCAAGGAATATGGTTTATTTCAGAACCTGAGAACTGAAAATAACAGTTAAAAATACAAGAACAGACTGAGGTTTAAATGTGTGTGGTTGCCTGGGCTTCACTTCCTGCAGTTATTTTGAAGTTCAGATAGCTAATGAATTGGAAGCATTTGGCACGGTGCTTGGCACACAGGAAGTGATCAATTAAATGACAAGCACAATCTTGCAAAGTACCATTTTATCAATTTTATGAGTCACGGCAGCCTACCCTGTGTTATAACCTTGGCTGTCAGGAAACTCCAGCTTGGGGTTTGGTTTGGGGCAGAATGACAAAGAGAACACGTGAGTAGAGAACAGTGGCTGTGCTACTTTTTGTTTTGCTGCGGAGATGTAAGGGGTCTAAACAGTGTCCTGGCAGCTGAGAGAGCAGACTGAGGCACACAGTTTTCTGGATCTCTTGATACTTGGGAACTATAGCTCATGTTTGATGAGGTGTCTGTCTAGGGAAGTCTTCCTAGGGATAGTGAGTAGGTGTCTGTCACTTTGTTCAGGGGTATATCTGTAGAGAACTCTGTTTTTATACTCTGCTTGGGGAACCCATGCTATGTTATATGTCTGAAAGAGTCTCAGAAACTTGATCATATCAGTTCTGAGTAATAATTTCCTATTAATTTTTTCCAAATGTATTTGGAGTTTATTCATTTTCTACTCAAGATCTATATACCCAGTTGTTTTATATGTGTTTCTCCTCTCTGTGATAGAACATGGTTGTGCAGTTTTTCAATAAGTTGCATAAATGTTTATGAAATCATTCAGCTTTTCTTAAGTGCTTGTAGTCTGTCTCATAGTTAAATTTAATTATTTATACTTTAGATATTAAAAGGGCAGGTTTACAAGAAAAAAAGGAGAAAAATAGAGACACCTGCGTGGTCACAAATAGGCAGGAGAGTTGTCTTTTTTTAGCTAACTTTAAAAAAGTCCATCCTCTTCTCATTTATACCAAGGAACTTGAATGATCAAAGTCTTGGCAGTAAAAAAATATAAAGGTCTGAATAATTGAAACTTTTCTCAATAATTCACAGGAATTAGAAAACAGTTTTCTTAGAAGGCAACTTCAAATACTTCTTGAACCATCTGTGTAAGCTATCAAACCCAATAAAAAATTAGACTTTTTCCTAAGTTAATAAGATAGAATAGAAGCATCATCTGTTGGTAGTGCATAATTAAGCTATACTCCAAAGGCATAAATAATAAAAGTCTGTTCAAGCAAATGTAGTCTTTGTTTTTAAATGATCTCTACAATGTGGCATTGGAACAAACAGCAAATAAATCCAATGTCAGGTTTTTCTAGGCATTCTTTCCCAAACTTTGGTTTTTCTGCAATGGCAGGAATGTTAAAAATGATCACTGTGTCCCCAGATATAGTCTTTGTGCAAAAGGAAGGAGAGTTCTGATGGAAACTCTGAAGCTAAGCATGTGCATTAAGATGGTCAGTGAATACAGTGCAACATAGATTTTTAAGAAATTAACATATTTAGAGTTCTTAAAGGGTTGGAGAAAATAGATGTCTCTTGTATTTTGTTAAGTGGGACAAATAACAGAGGAAAAACCATCTTAAAAACCATGGAAGTTTGGAGATTGATGTCTTATGTAATTTCTATAGTGATTTTCTAAATTGACTATCGTGAGATCTATTAGTTCTGCAAAGTATTGTCCACTGAGGTGGATCTAAACCTTCCCATTCGTTTTTACAGTTGGTAAGTTCAATTGAAGAGTACTATCAGGATTATTCCTTTACAGTATCTAACGGAGAAATTCAGGTGACATCTTTCTTTTATAGTGCCTGTTATAGATACTCATGAATGCTAGTTTGTGAGTGATGAGGTGGGCATGGGAGGGATACAGTGATAACTTTATGTCAAAATTTTTTATATTTTGCTTTGACATCCTTGTTCCCTATTTTGAAAGAATTTAATGCCCTAATTGATTGAATGTTTAACCCAGTGTTTGTTTTTTACCCTGAGTCTTATTCACAAGATAATCCTCACCAGAGTTGCACACTGCATATTCCAAATGTTTTACATGAACTAATTGTGGATAAGGTAAAATATTGCCAAAACATTGCCCTCAGCAATAATAAAGGAAATAGTTAAAAAATTAATCCTCTACATTAGAAATCATAGCTATTGTTATCTCTTTAAAGCATCATGATCACAAGAAGTTATTCTCATAAGCATGTGGATGTCTTTACGAGTGATTTGAAATAATGAAGAACATCACAATATTGCAATTATTTGATTTAATGATTTAATAGATAGTTTCATTTGCAAACATAGAAATAGTTCTAATAAAATACATAGATTCCAGTATGTACAGTTCTTCGATATCAGAAACTAGTACCATCAACAAATGGTAAACACACATGGAAAGTAAAAACTCCTTGGTAGTTTTAAATGTTATTACTATTCATCACCAAGTTAACTGTCTGTGATTAAAGACCCAAGAATGGTTAATGTTGTAATTATCATTTATTTTAAACACATGAAATGGAGGATCATGATTATTATAATGTGTGTTACCTTGTTGATTTCATATTTGTTATAAGTATAAAACTAAATTATCGATTTATTTCTATATGTTTAATCTCACATTTTATTACTTTGTAGAAAGTAGGTATGAAGTATATTAGTAAAATTTTCTAGAAATTGTTTTAACCTCCCCAAGTATACCTCAAACTTTGCCAAGATTACATTTGTCGGACAGTGGGTGAAGGTGGTGTGGGGAACAACTTTAATAATCATTCCGAAATGCTAGCAGTCTGAGTTCCCTTGGCTAATGAAAGGAAACAGTTTGAGGTAAAGGAAGGTAGCTTAATTGACAGATTGAGCAGGCCAGAAGACTCGTGTCTGAAAGACTACTATCAAGCTCTTTAGCAGAGGGCAGGGGTATTTTCTTAGGTTAATTCAGTGGAATGGGAGTATGGGCAAGGATTGGCATATCCACTCTTGAATTCTGGTTGATGCCAGCCAGTTTGCTTTTGCCATTGTCTGGCGGTCAGGATGAATTTCTGATGTTGTCTTAGTAGTGAGATTCTTTGCACTCAGAATGTTAAAAAAAATCACTTTATTAAACTCAGAGGGAACTTCTCTGGTGAGACAGAGGAAGGCAAACTTTATTGCTGCATCAGTAAAACCCAGTGAAGTTATTTTATGATTAGAGGTTTAAATGTATTGCCTGAATTTTTAGATAACTAATATCCACTCTCAATCTATAAAATTCTAGCATTTTTGTGTGTATTGACTTTAACAACTAGTATATATCCCCATTATGTGTTTGCTTTCTTTTTTAATCAAGAAGGTCTACTTTTTCCCATCCATCTCTCCAGATTCATTCCTTTCCAAGAAAAAAACTTACTCACAGACATTGAGCTTTTTTCTCCTAATTAGCTTGGCTTTTATTTTCTGGCCCGTAGGTCCTGGAGGCCAGTCCAGTGCTTTTGTAGATGACTGCAAACTATGTGTCACAATTTTTCACCCATGGACTACTTTGTACTCACTTTCATTCATCATCGAATCTAAATACAGAACAAAGTGACAAAAAGGAAAAATCTCTTTTTTTTCTTGTCACTGCTAAAGACCCCAACATGGGGTCTAGACTGAATTAGAGGTTTTGATTCAATGCAGGTATTTAATTGATATTGCTCTCAAAGGTCTGGGATCTGTCTTTGTATCAATAATGGATCACAATAACAGATTGTATCAATAATAGATCACAATAACGGATCACATCCAAGGGAACTAGTTGGATAGGTGAGTCAACTGAAGAGAAAGGGAGAGCCCGTGAGCTTGGCACCCTGGAAAGGTGAGCCAGGCTGTAATGTGCCTGTTCACATGAAAGGAACACAAAATGACATTTCCCAGTCTGTGCTCTGTGGAAAAACATTTCTTTAGCATGATGATGTGGAGTAAAATTATAAATTTATACAAATATAAAATGAAATGTAAATATCCTTATATAAATATAATATAAAATGAAATGTAAGTATCCTTATATAAATATAATATAAAATGAAATATACACAAATATAAATGTAAAATTAAAAGAATATGAGCAGAAGAGCCATCACTTTGAAGTACACAGAATCCTTAAACACACATCAGGAAGCTTTATGCAATACACTATAAATAAATAGGACTAAGAAACTGTTTATCTAAGAACACCCTTTTAGAATAAAAAACAAGGAAGAAGATATTGGCAGTTTATACATATGACAACAGACAGGTCTAGAATATATGCATGTATACATGTATGTGTATCCATCCCTTCCCATTAGTAACATAGAAAACTCTATGGAAATATGGGGGAAAACATTGTGCAGCGCTTTGGAGAAGAGAGCAAACATACAAAAATAATGACATCATTTATCATGAAGGAATGTGTAAATCACAATTATGATACCCCTTAAAATCCACAAGAATGACTAACATTAAAAAGACAAACAAGAAATATCAAGTGCCCTAACCTAAATGTTTTTCATTGGGTGATGTTTCTGAAAACTGTGGTACATTCATAGCACATACAACCACTTAATAAAAATAAATAAACAATGGCTACATGAATAAATCTTATGGGAATTATTCTGAGTGATGTGAGTGAACCTTAAGAATTTCCCACTATGCAGTTACATTTGTGTAACATTCTTGAAATGACAAAATTCAGTGATAGAAATGGACTTAGTGATTCCCAGGGGTTGCTGGTGCCATGGCAGCATTGTAGAGAATGTTATAGGACTCCGGGGCTAGCTATCAAAGGATATCAAAGCTTGAGAAACCCTGTATGAGAGAGACCTGTGGCTTGGCTATGGTTATGGCTGCGCAAGTAGATGCCAGATGAGGTTGCATAGAATGAAATACACACATGCATGACTGCAAGTACAAAGTGAAATCTGAGTAAATTTAGTGGATTGTGTCAATGTCAGTTTCCTATTTCTGATCACTGCAATCCAGTTATGCAGAATTTTACCATTTGCCATCAGGGAAAACTGCACGAAAGCTGTGTGCAATCTCTGCACACTGTGTCTTATAACTGCACATGTATTCACAATTACAGAAAACTTGAAAATTTAATTTAAAAAACAAGTATAGCAATTGGCTGCAGAAGAGTATGCTCTGTATGATTTCATTTTCATTGACTTATAACTGGGAAAAATAATCTGGTGTTATATGTAATAACATGGGGAAGATCATGAATGAAACTGGTTAGGAAGGACTTCAAAATCATGCCATTTTGTGACAATCTATTTCTGTAAAATTCCATTGAACTATATACTTAGAATTGTGTGCTTTTCTGCTCATAACTTTTATTATGAATAGAAACATCGATTATGATTAAATTTGATACTTAAAATTTTCATATATATAACTCTTTAAATTTTAACATTAAATTGTATGGGAATGTAAATCTCTGTATGGAAAAAATAGATGAAAATATGGCTGTTTGATAGGAAAATGAGCTTGTTTACCTCTTGTATCTACTCTGACTTTGTTATAGGTCCTTGACCCCAAGTCTTTAATTCTTGCTTATTCGCTGAGAGACATTATTGAGGATCTAGAAAACTCTAGAATAGCAATGGATGGAGCTGGGTTATATATTCTTAGATAAGATGAAGTCTGAAAATACATGAACATAAACTTCTCTGTGTACTGATTTTTCTGTAAAGCTGTTGAATTTTAACTGAAACTCTTTAAAAGTTCTATGACTATTGGGGGTGATTATTTCTTTGACATGCTTGCATTTCATTGTCTTATGTTTGACTATTGGGGGTGATTATTTCTTTGACATGCTTGCATTTCATTGTCTTATGTTTATTGAATTTCATTGTCTTATGTTTATTGTTGTATTCATAATCTCTATAAGGTTGATTTATTTGTTTTTTATACTCTTCTGTACATCTACCAGTTTATTATCATTCATGCATCCTGTTACTATGAAGTTTGCTTTCCTTTCTAGATCATTAATTTAATACTAAAGAAGATGACAATTCACACCAGCCCTTAAGAACTTTCTCTGTGACTCTATCCATGTCCCAGTCAATGACATGTGTCATTACCCTTTCTTTATGAATTTTGGGCATCTTTTCAAATTGCAACATTGTTTTTTTCCCCAGATCCATTTAACCTAATTTTTCACATGTTTTTTATGACATGTTGTAAAGGACTTTATAAACAAACAGAATTTGACCTAGTACAACACAGTATTTGCAATGTTGTATTCATTTTCTCAGGAATTCTTTAACAAATATATTTGAGAATCTAGTTTCTCAAGCCACTGACCATCTCAGTCATTTTGAATCATCAAATAAGCAGAACTATGGTCTGTTTCTTTAAATTTAGCTGGTATTCTCATACGGATCCATGTGTAGAGATATAGAAGTATCTGCAGTGCAAGCAGACAAATACACATACTTTCCTGCATGTGTTCTATTTAATATCTCACTTATTTGGGTTTTTAGACACCTACAATTAGAATTGCCAGATTTTACAGTTGATCTGTTTCACTCTCTTGAGAGTCGGAATATGATTTTCCTTGTCTGTATTTCCACCAACAGAATACAAAAATTGCTTTTTCTTCACATCCTTACCAGCCATCCTCATAGGTGTGACTTGGTTCCTCACTGTGGTCTGGATTTCTGCCTGCTGAATGCCTGAGCAGTGATGATGAGTATCTTCTCCTAGTCTCTGCCATCTGTGTCTCTTTCAGATATGTACATATTCAACTCTTCTGCCCATTCCTTGATTGGATTGTCTTTCTGTTGAGTTGTGTGAGTTCTTTGTAGAATTTTGAACAGCCCTTTGTCAGATGTATGGTGTGCAGAGATTTCCTCCCAATAGTAGCCTGTCTTTTATTTTTTAATGGTAGTTTCTTTCATTATAGAGAAACTTTTTAGTTTGATGTCCTACTTTGTACTCCCTTTTGTTCCTCTGGCTTTTGGAGACCAATCTACAATACTGTCACTGAAACTTATATTATGAAGTGTTTTCTCCTATATATTTTATAATCTCAGGTCTTTACAATCAAGCTGATTGGCATTGACCACATGACAAGATTGGACAAACTGATCTGCTTCTCCTTTCTCCCTTTAGTGCATCTGATTCATAAAGCTCTGGAAATGTGTTTTCCTGTGAAAGAGCATGTGAGCAGATATGGTGTATAGTTAGAAGAGCTATAGGGCTGAGGGTGCTGGATTCCTGATCCCACTGATAAGCTATTCCATGTATAGAAACATTTATCCCAAAGCTCTTTTCATAGAAATCAAAGTTGTTATCTTTTTAATCATTGATATTTGGATATTCATCATCTCACAGCATAAAACTAAAAAAAAAATCCTGATATAACTTCTCATTTACATACTCTTGTTGAAGTAGTTGTGGAAAACAATCTCAGTGTTATTTACCATAAAATTACTTTTATCCTTGAGAGGGTACATTGATTTATCCAAGTTTACATAGCTTGATATTGTTTCCCTCCTCCCCACTTCTTCCTCTATCTCCCCCAATGTGGGAATTACACTGTTTATTTAATTTGTAAATCCCTCATTGCTACTGATGTGAAACTTCATCTTATTATTGCTTTTGATATTTGTATTTGTTTCCAGAACTACCTCTTCATGTTTCTTCCTTGTTATATAGTTAGTGATCACTGTCTTCATAACCGTCTTGTATTCTTTTTAGTTTGTGGATACTTATAGTCAAATTTATTAGTAACTTCCTCAGTAAAAGTTGTGTTTTTTGGGACACACCAAAAAATCTTTTTCTGCTAGAAAATATTAAAATATTATTTTTTTGGTTGCTTTTATACCTAAATCTGTAGTTCATATAAAATTAATGTTCATTTATATCAGGGTATGGAAATATAAATTTATTTTTTATATTTGTGTGAGAATATAAATTTATTTTATATTGACCACATAGATAACAATTTTTGCTATTGTGAATAGCATCATTTTCTGCTTTAAGAATAGATTTTTAGAGGTCAAGATGAAAATGTGTTTTATGTATTGATTTTGGTTTTCTACTTAGCCACCTTGCAGAGTTACTTAAAATTTTTAATGCTTCACACTAATATTTTATTATTAAGCATTAAAAATTGCTTAAGATTTTCTTTGTATACAACAATATAAGGTGTTTTTTTTTTTTTTTTTACTCCTTGCAAAATTTATTTCTCTTGTCTTATTTGCATAGTTTGGATCTCTAGAGTATCATTGAAAATAAGTCCCTGAGGTTTTTAAAACATCTCTGCAAGGTGTTTGAGAATATTTCTCCCAAGAAGAGATCAGACTCTATGCCTTGAGCTTCCTCTTTAACTTGGGTATGATTTGTGATGTTTTTGGCCAATGGAGTATGGCAGAAATGATCCTTGGTGATTTCTTACTGTTTCTGCCCATTTATTGAACAGTGGCTTCTGTTGGCTGTAATATAACAGTATTGAGTGCCATAAGCCGTCATGCTATGAGGAACACCAATTTCCTGGTGTAGTCATGAGTCCCCTGTGGTAGTCTGAGGTGAGTCCAGCTCAGTGAGTTAGCCCCCAGAAATATGAGCCTCCCTGACCCATACCTAATGAAGCAGAAAACATCATCTCTGTTAGGTTTAGTCCACACTTCTGAAAGGGTGACTTGTTACACAACTCAGCAACTGTCTTTGCCTTATTGTTGACTTCCACAAAATTAACTTAGAAATGCCAACGTTAGCATGATATTTGGAATTGGTGCTCATTCTTGTTAGTTGACTAAGGAAGTTCCCTTTTCTTACTTTTTTTTTCAACTGCTAGGAGTTTCCCTCAATCCTGAATTTAGAATCTCCAAGGCACAGCTTTGCATCTTTAAATCTTTCACTCTAAATCTCATTCTGAAAAGGATTTTAATGTTTACATTAGGCCCTCCTCAGTAATCCAGGATAATCTATCATGGCAAGTCTCTTAATCACATTTGTAAAATCCCTTTTGCCTTATAGCATAATAGTTTGGGGATTTGGATGTGGATGTGGATATTTCTGGTGCAAAGGAGCAATTGTTCTGCTGACCACACACTGTCCAATTTGCAACTGAAACTAAGATTAAGGTGCCTTTGATGTCCTGGGTGATATTCCTGCTGTCTAATTAGATCCATCCTACTAAAGATGTTGGACAGAAGAGAGCCTCAGGCAAACTGGTATCAAATTACAGCTTAGATGAGTTTCACAGAGAGTATTGTTAGGTTGATGGAGATGCTTCCTTAAGATGACCAAGTGGCAACTTTGGAGAGGATGAGGTTATAAGAAGCTTTATCTTGAGAACATGATTCCAGGGTAAATAGCAGTTGCCCCCCCAAAACAACCAGATATGTTTATCATGAACAAGCTCAGCTCTTCCCCATGCAGCCCCATTTCATGAAGTTGAAGGTATGTCTTGCCTGCGTTTTGTGCTGTGTCATTGTTTTTATTCAGTTGATTTATGGGAACTTCTTACCAGTGAGACATTATCTAAAAGTATATGACCAGCAATACTAATACTTACTCCAGCCAAGGACACTAACTTAACTACTCAGATGTTCCAGAGTCTTCAAAAGATGACAATGGTAGTGCTTCTAGAGAAGTCTGCTACTTAGCTAATAAGGGGGAAACAGTGAGTTCTCTGTGGATCCCCAAATTAGTCATTTCCCTTTGCACATCAATCAAGGGCAAAAAAGATAAAAACAAGGATGTGGGAAAAATCAATCAGCACTATGGGAAAATATCTCTGTAACCATTTCCCTGCTTTCAGCCAGGAATCTGTTGTATATAGATTTCTATACCAATAGAATGGAAGTGGAAAGGTTTTCACAAGTATAATAGGGCAGGATGAGGGAGAACCCCAGAGCCAAAACCTGTCTTCCCTTAATCGGTTCTACTGACCACTGCATACTCTCGTGCATATGCTCTTCAATGGAAAGGAAATTGAATACAATTGTGCATAAAGAGGAAAAAAACAGAAAAATTTATTTCCAAATCAAGCACCCAAAGTTACCTATCCCCTTGGAGGTCAATGGTAGGCTAAATAGGGCTGGCCCTGTGTAAAGCACCTGAGGTCTGAAAACTTGCCACAAGTCTAAGGCACCATCTGGTGGAGACCCATCAGAAATGTGCAGATGGGGCCAGGTGAGTCTGGAAGGAGAGAGCAAGATTAAAACCCAAGTCAAGGTTAAGGCTGCTGTTGTCAGCCTGCTTCCAGATCTCTCATGCATGTCTTTTCCAAGTGTTTTCTTCCATATCCCCCAAGTCGCTGGTACAGGTTCCAACCTGAGAAGCAAGCACAACTTCTTTACATGTTTCTGCTCCATGAACCTCTTATATGGGGTGACTTGGCTGGATGGGCAATGGGACCGCTGGTCATGACATAAGTTGAAAATTTTTATTGGGCACCATACTGTCCTGGTGGGCAGGGTCTAAGTGTAGGACCCATGCAAAGAAACCAGAAGCATGAGAAGGGAGCACAAAAGGGGGAGGAGGCCAGAAGTTGCCTCCAAATAAAGAGAGGTGTGGGAGACACGAGCATGGCAGGCATCATGGTAAAGAGGAGCCTAGGTAACCAGACTGGGTAGAAGTTGCCTAGAAGAGTGAGCTGGAGGTGGCGAGGAGCTATGGTGGGATAGTGGCCAGCAGAGAAGTAGCTGGTGTGGAATCAGATGCCAGAATGGCAGGCTGGGGGTGACCAGGGGCTCCTGAGGGCCAGCCTGGTGGATGTGGCCAGATGCTGTTGAATGTGAGCCTGGTAAAGAAAGTGTGTGGCTCTGGAACAAGGTTGCCTGAAAAGCTGGCACTTAGAGCAAACCAGGATTTGGAAAACTGAATTTGCATTAGTATTTGTTGGAAAAGTTTGAAGAACTATGGAGAAGCTGAGTAGCTTGGAATGCTGGAGAGAGAAACAAAGAGAGGACTACTGGATTTTGTAAAGTACCTGCCTCAGATTTGGAAAAGGACATCACTTTGAACATGTGCTTGGGACTTTTGGACTAAAGGATAATTGGGGTAAATAACTAAATAACTGGCCACTTGTGGCATTAAGGACTTTTTGTTTGACTTTTTGTTTCCCTGATTAGTTGGTTCTCTTTTTAATAAAACTCTGTTGTTTAAAATACATTTGACTGGCAACTGCTATGCATGGGTGGGAAGAATCTGAAAGAATCTGGGCAGCAGAAGCTGCATTTTAAAAGTGCCACTTTTTTTACTTTGGCTTGTGGGTTGGAGGCGTCTGGCCCAGTTGCACCTGATATTGCCTCCTCCAGGTCTTCCTGTCTCCATCATTCTTCCCCCTGTTGTCTAGCTGCTCTTCCTTGTTGCGCTCCATCATTCCCTAAAGTCTGGGAGGGAACATGAAACCTTTCCTTCCCCTGGGGTTTACCCTGTTACAGAAGAAGTCAATTAAATATGCTTGATTGGTTCTTGTGTAAAATCAAGTTCCTGTTTTTCCCTTCAGATTGTAAACAGCAGGTCGACCGATTATATTTTGGTGTGGGGGGTACTTCAGAAAGCTTGAAAAATTATATTCCTCTTTGAGACTTCATATGGGAGCTTAAATGCAATTCATGCTGTTATTTGCAGAGTACTTTGCCTTGCTGTTTCCTTCTCAATTATGGTCTCAGAATTCTAACCTCTAAAATCCACTTACTATTGGGCAGTTTCTCTTAGAAATCCAGTAGCATTGGATAATGTAATTAATGGCCTTTTTGACTACTGTGACAATGAATAAATTGTTCAGGCATTTTGATTCTTTTTTACCCAATTGCAAATCTTTGCAGTTTACATACTTGCTTCTGTAAACAAGTTGACTCAAACCTGTCATTTCTTCTAAATCATCTGTAAAACTTTCCAGAGAAATAGATTTTTGTCTCTTTAGAAAATTTTGATTTTCTATATTTGGTCTGGGATATACGACTTCATATTCTTAGTAAGGTCTTAATTTTTCTGATTCACAGTAACCTTTGGAACCACCCTGTTCCCCACCTGAATATCCCTCTATCTCTCAGGTATGAGTCTAACATGAACTTACAGGAAGTGCTGGCTTCCAGTGAGTTCATGGTTGAGTTCCTCCACAACTGCTGTCTGTGACAGTATTCTGTACTGTTTGCTTCAGAGAGATGTGGCAGCCAAAAGGGAGGGAGGAAAACTTTTCAGTTGTAACCATTAGGGAACATGTCTTGAACTCATGACCATACTGGGTCACTAAGCATTCATGTGGGGGCAGAACACAGAAGTGACTATTTCTGATCACGGTCATAATTTTTTCTTAAGAGAGAAGCTTTTTAGATCCATAGTATCTGGACATGTATTCAGCTGAAACATCAAAGTAAAGCAACAAAAAGGATGGAAAGCTCTCTCCTTCATAAGCAAAGTTTTAAGTGTCGATATCAATCTGCTGATTTGCTCATAAACGAATCATAGAAATGAATACTAATAACACTAGCATTAGTACTGATGGTATCATTAGTATCTAATCATCATAGATTTTGTTATAATCTCATAGTTTACACTCAGGCTGCCCTGAGAATTGGCAATAGGAATGAAAGGATTGCATCTTTTGATGACATTCTATACTGATATATGATATTTAAGCATGAGAGATGAATGGCTGCTGTAAAATGTTTATTATGCACTGCTTTCTTGCTGATAGAAGATATATCAGGAAATGGACCATTAGACTTGAAGCATTCTTGCTCCTTCAGTAAGAGATTTTAAGAAACATAACTTTTGAGTAACATTATAGAGAAAGATTCCAACAGTTATTTAGAGTAAAGCTAGTCTGCCTTTTTTTTAAACTGTCCTTGTTAATGCAAGATTGATTTACCAAACAGTTTGAGACTAATAGGTTCATACCTCCTCAGATATGCATCACCACACCACACCCACCCCAGGTTACCTGTAGCCCTTTTCATGGACCATTCAGCCTCTTCTACACTTTGTTCCCCACACTCACCTTCCTCAGCCTCATTCTGCAGCCATATTCCTAGGCTTTTTTTCGGAGGTATCTAGCAAATGAAGAGATCTATAATGGTGAAATGACCAGTATTGATAATTTTCAGTATGGAGTGGACCAGTCTTTCATCTTCTTTTAAATCTTTTTAAATAAAGCATTACAATAAAAGATTATTTGGTGTTAAAAGATTACCTAACTCTTTTGGATTCTCAACAATTTATTAAGATGTTTCCTAGTAGATAAAGAATCCTAGTAACTGCAGTTGAGACAGCTCTATAAAATATAAAGAGTAAAATGCAATGGTAAATATTTAACTACCAGTTTGTAGATTTGCCAATTTGAGTGGTAAATCCCCCACCTCTGGCTAATATCAAGCTTCCAGTATTATGCTACTAAATAAAAAATTAGAAAAAGACACGCAAGTATTGCTCTCACTAGCAGCTATATTCACTGGTTCTTACACATTTTATGTGCCTTAAATTTCCTAAATACTAGTAGAGAGTAATTCTTTTGTATTCACTTTTGTATCAGTCACTCTCTGAGGGGAAATGTGTGTTTAACAAGCCCTTCTGTAAACAACAGACTGTGAAGTGACTCCCAATTATCCTAACCCCCTGGGATTTAGTTCTCTTTCCCAGAGTGTGGCTAGAACCTTTGATTTTCTTGAAACAAATACAATAGAGCAACAGTGATCTGATGCCACTTCCGTACTTATGTCACATCGGTTTTTGACCATTTTGCAGGACTTACTCCCCCATGCTGCATCAGGGAAAGCAAAGAACCATGTTAGGCAAAGACCAGCCAGGAAATGAGAAAAACCTCAGGTGGAGAGCTGATTAAAAACAGGCCTCACCCGTGGCCTGCAAAGAACCAAAATCCACCAACAATCACCTGAGTCTGGAAGAATGTCTTTCCCCAGACAAGACTTGGCATCAAAATCACAATCGAGAAGGACATCTTGATTGTCGCCTCACAGAGAATCCTGACTCATAGGATATCTAAGTTAACAAGTATGTATTATTTTCAACCACTGTGTTTATAGAAATCACAGAAAAATAACATGATTTACAGGTCTTGTGCTGTGTGTGAAACCCTACTCCAATAACCTTAAACATGTGTACTCTTTCCATGTGTCTACCAGTCTTAAGATAATATTAGCACCATTTTCTAAGTCAGAAAATGCAAGCATGTAGAAGTTAGCCCCTTGTCCAAATTCACTGAACAAATAAGTGGACAAGATAGGGTTCCTATCAGGGCAGGCAAGCCCTGTCACTCTCTTCTGATCCCTGTTCTTGAGGTGACCCTGTGATAGTCTGAATGAAACCACTAGCCAGTATAAAACCTCCGACTTGGAAGCCTAGTACTTTGTTAATGGAATGGGGTTTAATACATTTGTATGCCATCTCATATGACTTGCACCGAGGTATTTTCTCATAAACACTGCCAGTACTTTCTGTGCTTCTTGGCAGCCTCCATCAAACCACACGATCAGATGCCTTCGTTGGTTAGACAAGGAGAGTTAAGATTGGTTGCAGCCTGTCTGCAATCTGTTTGTGTGACGTTTGAGAAGAAAACTCTGCCAGAAGACAATTAAGACAGGGTACTCTAAATATTTCAGCCAATGTTATGTAATCAATGCTCCATCTTAACTATAATATCCCATCATTTGAGCCCCTAGTTAGACTAAACAACTCTGATACTGTCCAATGTTAACATAAGATTAAAGGGAAAGGGAAATTGATCTACAATAGCCTTTTTAGAAATAGTTAAGAAAATAATTGGTTTTAAAACAAATGTCATGTTTTCCACATTAGTCTATTTAATATTTGATATCAGAAGTTCTTATTTATAAGGCTGAAGCGTGTCAGATTATGGATGGCAGAGAGGAGACGCCATGTAATGAAATACTTCTGGTCGATTCTTTAAATCAAATCAGATGTTCATATCTACATAGTCGGTGCCCATCCTGTTGTTGTTCTAGCATTCACCTTATCAACATTCATGTAACAGGAAATGGCTGTTTACCATATCTAAGAGACAGAATTGTGGAGGATTTGCTCACAACAATCATAAAACTCCCTGAATGTTCCATCCTCCCCTACTAGTGAAAGTACTCTAGGTGAGCAGTTCCCCAAGACCTGAGTGAATTTCACACATGAAGCATCGACACACGTGGCCCTTGTGTGTTTTTCTCTCCTGCCTGACTGCTGAGAAAACCAGTGCCATGCTACCCTCTGTGACCACCTGAGTGTCCTTGCTTCTCCAGTCATGATCCGTCATGACAGTCTTAAACCTGCAGTGATGCGTATATGTTTGTATTGTGCACCAGATTCTGAGTGCCACTGCTCTTGTCATAGTCCTTGTGCTATTCTCAGTATATAACAGAGCAGGCTTCCTTGAAAACATGGCATCTGTGAATGAATTAGCAAATGATTGATCTTCTCATGGGGTTTATATGCATTTATATGTATAAGATGCTAATACTGTGGAGTTCAGCTTGTTAAATGTCAGATGTATCACTTGTAGAAAGTCAGTGCTCTTGAGTTTGCTGCTATAGAGTAGAATTGTGAGTCCATGGTGTCAGTTATGCCAGAGATACAATTTAGGATTTGTAGAAATATGTAACAAATACCTATTTTTTTTCTACCTTACTGGGAATGATAAAGACACGAAAAAGCAAGATGGGGACCAAGAGAAAATGTATTTTGTATGAGCATATCCATCTTGAGGGATTTTCTTCTTATTTTATTAGTTTTAGGAAATCTTTCTGTAGGGGCAAAGAGAGAGCAAAGATATGGCACTGTGCAATCCATTTTTTCTTGCTAAACCTAGTTTCCATAGCATTGGGCTATGTTTTGAGGACATATGTTACTAATTAACTTAAAGGTTATAAGCAAATTGTATCTAGTTCAAAACTTCCTCAAGCACAATCTGGTTTGTCAGGCAATCTTAAACAAGATTCCATCGTGCTTCCAAGGAAATATCAAACCTCCACCTGCATTAACTCTGTTGCTTTCATGGCTATGGAAAAATGACAGGTTCAAATATGTTTTCACAATCAAACAATAGGCATCCTTTTATATACAAAAGCCTTGAGATGATCCTGCTAGACTTAGTTTCTCCTGACTAAGATGAATGCCATTGAGAAAGGCAGGCACACTTTTCAGTGTCATAGTTTGAGTCAAGATTATTTTCATTTCTACACAAATGTCAATCTAGACACATAGATCTGCTTTGACAGATGTGATTGGAGTTGTGGTCTTCCTCCTTGCACACATGGTTTACTGGGATGCAACGGGGGATTATAAAGATGGCCAGCATGTCCTCTTCTCTGACTTGACAGTTTATTACAGATTTGCTGATCACTGTCAGCTTCTCATCACTTCTCTGTCCCCTTCTCATCACTTCTCTGTCCCATACCTACTGGTGGTGGGCCTTCTCTTGTAGAGCCATTACAATGTTTGTTGAGATTACTTGCCAGTCCCTTCCTTCCCATGCAGCTACTGGTGTTAGTGATCTGGCTTGGGTCTCAACTATAAAGATTATCACATCATCTTACTGTCTCCTGTCTTCTGCCTTGGTGAGAATTTTTGCATGAGTTGACTTTTACTTTACAACAAAACACTCAGCAGAAGTTTGTTCACCTTATTATGATTGCTCCTAGGTTTTGCTTGATGATTCTTCTGAAACAGCCCACTTACTCCAGTTCTTGCTTCTGGCCTTGAATCTGAAGCCAACCAACTAGTCATTTGGACCACTGGGTAATCTAGAAAAACCATGCTTATACTACTGGAGGTGATAGAGGTATCCAAGATCTTGCTATGTGTATATTTTATTCCAGAGATATAACTTGTCCACATGGCCATCTAAACTTTCCAGAGAGTCCCAAGCTATGAGAATTTTTTCAGATACCTTATTCTTTGAGAAGTAATTCCACTTAGATTCCTCTTATTTCTTCTGCAGGAGGACCCAGGAAATTTTAAGTATTTCAAAAGAGAATGGCAATTCTCTAGCTGTTTTTTTTCAGTTTGCACATATTTATGTTTACTGTTTGCACATTTGTACTATTTAAATTTGTATTACCTGCTGTGTATATTTTTTTATTTGGTATATTTTAAATTTAAACATTTTAAATAACTTAATAATAGAAGATATGAAGAGGGCTATACATTAAATAGACCTGCTAGCTTATCTACTTAACTATTTATGTCTATTTATTGTTAACTTCTTCAGTGTTAGAATTAGTCATTCATTAAGATTTAATAACTGAGAACAAAGAGTGAAGATAATGGATAATAAGAAGTTCAGCTCCTACATAGAGATATATATGTCACTAAAAATAAGGCAGGTAAGTTTACCGTCCAAAATCCTATTTTGTCTTTGACTAGGAAAATTTAAAAAGTGAAAATAAAAAAAGAAGGATATCTGAAAGTCCCCAAATTTAAAATTAAATCATACATAGGAATTATGCATGGGTGCATGAGCAAACCATGAGATATATACAAATACTTCCAATTGATATCACAATATGACCTTGTTTTAAATGCTGTTACTTTCTGTGCTTGCAAATAACTTTTCCTATTTGGGATTTGAATTTTTATTCTTTTTATTATTCTTAGTTTTAATATAGTCATATTTACCTGTCCTTCCACTTATGATCACCCCTTGCATTGATTAAATTTTTCCCTTTATTATTAAATTAGGTAGACATTTAAACCTGAGAGAATTCTGAAATTGCTCCCTTCATTCTAACTAACCCAGTTACAATGTAGACACAGACAACTTGATAGACATTTTTCTAAAGGCAACATACAGATGACCAACATTTATATCACTAAGTCTGGAGAAAATGCAATTAAAACCACAATGAAACACCTCCTCAGACTGGTTAGTGTGTTACCAATGAGGCAGAAACCTTGCAAACTTTAGCAAATAATGTTGGAATATGTACATATCCATGCAAACAAACCTCACCACCGAACCATCATTATTTACAAAACTCAACTCAAATTAATCTAACCATTAATGATAAAAATGAACTTAATGGACTTTATGAAAAGAAAAAAATCCCAACACTTGAGAAACCACTCAAATAACAGATATAGCGCCAGTTTCCAAAGGGCAGAAAAACTGCCACTCACAAAAATAAATGGAACAACGTAATAAAAATAGCCAAAAGTTCAAGCATTTAACTAAAATGGTATTTAAATGGAAGATATAGTAGTGGTAGATAGTCAATATCATTTATTATTGTGGAAATGCAAACTAAACCTGCTACCACACACCTGCTAGAATGGTCAAAAGCAAAAACCCAGGGTGGCCAGTGCATGGAACAAGTAGAATTGTCATCCTTTGTTGGTGGGACATAGATTTGTGTGAGCGAACAAAGTGTTTTTGTTAGGTGTTAAGGATTTTTCCGCAAATAAAACTTTGCTGAGTACTTTACTGAAGGAGGAATCCCTTAGTTCTGATGTCATATTTTGTGGAGCATTGTCCACAGATTCATTCTACAGGTTACTGGCAATGGTGAAATTGATAACATTTTATTGTTTCAAACTTAATTATACAGATTAGAAACCCAGTTATCTAATTCATTTCAATTATTACACTATCAATACATTTTTATAACATATGAAATCTTTCTAATTAACCAGCAGAGTTTTTAAAGCCTTTAACTGTGGATAGAATCATGTCAAAAACAGGTTTGTACACTAAGGGGCTAATTTTATTATTTAAAAGAGAGTGTAGTATATTCTAGAGGAAGAAAATCATTTGCCCATAAAAATGTTTCATGATGTAGGATTAGATTAATTCTTGTATAGGGGGACTATACTTCCCTCTCTTCAAATTTATGCATTAAAATATTTGTTGTACATTTATGTATTAGATAAGATGAAGTTCTATGCAAAAAATAAAGAAAATTGCCTAGTTTGTGTGAATCCAGATTTGTGAATAGCATGCCACTAGGCTTACAAGAGGATTTTTTCTAATTATATGCAATCCTCAGAGCATATTGATTCAGAACATGTTTTCTTCATATTATAGTTTCTCCAGGCTTTTAGTACTCTAGGACTTTTTAAAGGTCCAACAAGGTTTGGTGGTAACAATTTATTTGACCTTCCTCTAGTTTTACATGAATATTAGATTATTTCTCATATGTATCAAAAGGAAAATCTATAAAAGATAGGCAAAATGCAATTTCCATTACACAGTTATTGATTTTATATGCTCTTTCACAAATCTGTGCTTGGATTCATTAATACTGCAATTTTTTTTGACTATTTCATTTCTTGGTTTCTTTTCTCCTTCTTATAAGTCTCAAAGAATTTTGAAACAGGTAAATGTTGTAGTAATTTCTGGAGACTTGTGAAAATTGACTGAAATACTACACTGAACTTCATAAGATAGTTCTTTTCACTCAATGACAAAAGAAAGATCTGTGTAAGCTTGGGAGCCCTTTACAAGTGTTTTATTTTAGTGATTGTAAATTGTGAAACTTGCTATTTGACTCTGCAAAGCAATTTGTCAGACTGTGAACTTGACATAGTTATGAAACATTCGTCCACAATGTTTGCAAGAACAAGATGTTCTGCTTCAGTTCTCACAGCCATGCAGACAAGGTGAATGGCTCCATAATTGATATCATGCTTGACTCGTGATTCAACATGGCAGACTGCTCAATAGCAGTCTTGCTTGTTGGGTCAACATGTCCTGATTTTTACTGGTGACCTCATAAAGTGTCAAGTGAGTGGGCAGATAAGTTATCAAAGTGATGCCATTGAAGTCATCAACACTTTATTTGAAGGTCACTTTTAGTGTGTTCCTAAGATAGGATATGGATGACGGTTAATATATAGTAACCATTCCTGGAGTTAAAGCTTGCATACAGATGAATATTAGATGAGAGCATTAAGTCAGTCAGTGTAAGAGGGCAAAACACATAGCTTTTAAGACCTTTCCAATTTAAGGAGCTGTAACAAATAATTTCTAGAAAAAAAAACTGATCTTTTGAATTTCTGAAAAGATTTTAACACATCTGAGAACAGGGCTGTGAATGAATGTGACCATTGTTTATACACAGAACAGGTTCTACTGCCTACTCACTACCATGTACTCATATGCAAATCATAAAAAACAGAATGCAAATATTCTAGGAATCTCTATGGCCTGACCTGAAGCTGAGTAACTTCATACCCATGTGCTTTAGTATGCTTTGGCTTTGCAGTCAAGGGTCTCTGTGAAGAGTATTCAACTTTATTAAGGGTCCTTAATATGTTTGCTAATTTTTGATAGAAACAATTAAACCAGTCACAGTTGAAATCATCTCATACATCTGTAACTTCTGGTTTATCTCCTTCCAATTGCTCTTGTTTATCTGTTTTGCTAAGCTAAATTAGGATAAAGTAGTGTACCAGTCTGTACTTCAGACTGAGAGAATCTCTGTTGTATGAACTCATGTCTGATGGAAACTGAGCATAAGTACTTTTTAAGTCACTAAATTTGTAGTAGTTTTTAAATGATAATGAAACAGTAAAGAATCAACTAACATTTGTGAATTATTTATTTCAAATGTTCACCAAATCCTGCTTTGCTTTTGCTTTGCTTGTGAATACACCACTTATTCAACAAACGTAATTTAACTTTGAATGTCACTAATTATCAGTAGCAGAATGACATTGTAAGACACCATGAAAACAGTCTTATCCAGAGCTTTTCTGTTTCTAGATTGACCTGCATTTGGAGAATTAGTTTTGAGAATCTAGTGTTTTTTTATCAGCTATATAGATATTATCACAATAATTCTTTTGCTCATTCAATTTCCCATAAGTCTGAGTTCTTTGTTTATAATTTAAAATACTTTCGCAGTATGTACTTCCAAGTCAGTCTGTGAAATTAAACTGTGAGATTTTGTTTGGCAGGGACTCTGTCTAATTTAACTATATATTCTCAAATACATAGCAGTTTCTGAAACTTTGACCCCAGTTACCAGTGTTTTTTACAAACTGGTGTATATAATGAATAGCAAAAAAGGGCAATGTATTTACAAAAATAAGTAAAACCCTTGACTATATTGTATTAAAATTATATAGTGATTAAACATGTATCATTCATATGTGAGCTCTCTAGCAAATTATAAATTATATTATTGATGCTTATGGCTTTGCAAATGGAAGTTTCTAATCCAGATCATTTTTTTTTTCTGATTGAGATTATAAACATAGCATAGCAGATTTGTTCTGGCTTATCTTCCCTTTTCCTGAAGGTCATGCCCATTCCCCAGCTGCTGTGAGTGTTGGTTGTTAAGGGCTGAGCCTTAACAAGACAGTGTCTTGTGGTGTGACAGTTTTGTAGTGTGATTTACATTGCAGAGATCAATGTTGGAGAAGGACAGCTAAATCTACTGCTTTGCTTGGTGTTTTCCCTTTCTTTGCTGTTTTCCTCACTTTTCCATAGCCTCATTTCTGAACAGCACTTCCTCATTAAATCTTATGCATCTCTATCAAAGGCTCGACTTCATGGTCTATCTCTGGTCTAGACATGAGAGAAGTTTCTAGGCTGCAGTTTCTCTGGTGCAGCTCCTCTTCATTCCACACACTTGTATCTAAAAAGAAATGAGGGTAGAAATGGGAGTCACTACTTCCTGTCAGTGTTGAAGTCATCATCACATGTTCAGGCCTTTCTCCTTCAAAGACAGGGAATGCTCTTTGTGATCCTGCTCCACCTGTGGCTTGTTTCTTAATCTATTGATCTCCACAACTTTTGGCTAAACCCTCTAAGTTTTTCTTTGGCTGCAAGAAATGGCTCATGTTTTGAACAACTTGCTGACTTCCTAGTCTAGAAAGTTGGCCACTCCAAGCCTTTGTTCCACTTCTCACTGACCCAGAGTCATATCATCAAAGCTGAAGACTTGAATGTGCTGGGTTGGTGATCTGGCCTGGTTTTACTCATCAAGACCTGGTCTCTCAGAGTTGCCTTGTCTTTGCTAAAGTGGCCCTTCTGCTGCATATGGGCTGGTCCACACATCAGTTATCCCTTCCAGGTGGTCTTTGACCATCAACAAGTCTACTTTTTCATATTAATCACCATCAAGGACTTTTAAAACCTAGGCTTGAATGTCACAGAATTTCATTTCTGTTGAGTGAGTCAGAGCATGTCATGTCCCAAAGGAGGTCTAGAGCTAAGGATATGAAAATAGTCTCTAAATTTTCTAGGAAGAGCTGAGAAGTCACATTAAGGAGAATATGACACAGAGATAGGAGGGATGATTCTTCTCATCTTCGCAAATAATCTGCCAAGGTTGAAGAATTTAATTAATGGATTGTGTGTTATAGCTTATTTTTAAAATAGTAGTCCAAAATGGTTAATTTATAATGCTAGAACTTAAATTTATTGATTCCATATCATTCAACAAATGAAATTTTCTGAACCGAAATCTATGACAATACTTTGTGCACTATTGCAAAACGATGACAGATAGGTAAGTAAATTAGATTTCAAAGGGATTATTAATTTATAGTTTTTGTTTGTTTTTGTTTTAAGTGATTTTATCAGATTTAAATGTTTTTATTCTTTTCCCAAATTGTCTGCTCCTTGACATATTTATCCTTTTTTTACATTGTTGCATTTGCACATTTTAGGTGCCCATATCTTATTTTAGTTTGTTAGCTAGGTTTCTTGACTTTAAACAATAATAAAATCTATTTTATAACAGTAAGTTTTAACTATTTAGAGGGGTGAAATCTCTAAGAATTAATTTTTCCTAATATACCCCAGCCCGTTAAATGTTTTAAGAGTATTCTAAAAAGATAAATAGTTCATATCTATAGTTCATAATCTGAATATCTTGAGAAATGGATTCTAGGTTTGGTTTGCAACTATTTTAGCCAATTTTCCTCTAGAGTACTGATTTTTTTACTGTATCAAAATTGAGATTGGTTATTGAGTCACTCTCTGTACCATTAAAATATATTGAAACTATTTGTTTTGGTAACATAGTAATGCCAGAAACTTTAAAAGCTATTATCTACTGTTCCTTTCATCTGCTCCAAATATAATGATTATTATATATACAAATGTTATTAGGGAGTAAAATATCTTAGTCATTTACAATGTGTGAAGTAATTTGCTGTTTTGATGAGTTTTCTTTAACTTTGTATTACCCTTGGTAAGAAACTGGTCCAGGAAAACTATTTTAATCTTTTCTTTGTTGACCTACCATTACCAATATCCTGACAAATTTATTGATCTTTTTTATCTTCTGGGCTCTCTTTCCCCTCCTCTCTGATCTTAAATAAAAGTGACTAGATGGGGATATTATTTTGTTCCCGATTGTAAAGGAAAAGCTCCTGGCTTTTCACCAGTGAGTAGTATGTAAACTGCAGGTTTCTTATCTGTGGCCTTTACTAGTTTGAATTATGCTCCCTGTGAATGCGCTACATTGAGAACTTTTTTAAATCATAAACAAATGTAGAATTTTGTGAGGTTTTTTTCCATTTAAGATAATGACCTATTTATATCTTTCATTTTGTTACTGTGGCATCACATCGATTGATTGTGGCTGTTGAACCTTATTGATGTCCTTGGACATACCTTACTTGATTCTGGTGTATGGCCTTCCCAATGTATTATTAAATTTGGTTTGTGAATATTTTGTGAGGAATTTGCATTTATGTTCATCAAAGAAATTGGCCTGTGTTTTCCGTAGAGTGTCATTTTCTGCTTTCCATATCAGGATAATACCGACTTTGTCAAAGGATCTTGGAAGTATTCCTCATTTGGGATGTAGTGTGAGAAGGGTTAGTAATACGTTTTCTTTTAATGTTTGGTAGAATTCACCAATGAAGACATCTGTTCTGAACTTTTTACTTATTTGAAGATATTGATTACTAATTCAGTGTCCTAACTCTCAGTCTTTTCACATTTTCTTGATCTTTGTGATTTAATCCTGTTAAACACATATTTATAGGAGTTTTTCCATTTCATCTACATTGTTGAATTGATTGGCAAATAACTGTTCATCAGTGCCTTACATGGTCTTTTGTATTTCTGTGGAATCAGTGGTCATATCATTTATTTCATTGCTATTGTTACTTGAATCTTCTCTCTTTAATTAACAGTTTGTCAATTTTGGTTCTCTTTTAAAAAAAACCAGCTCTTAGTTTTAGTCTTCTGTCATCTTTAATCTCTTTTTCACTTATTTGCACTATGATCTTTGTACTTCTTCCTTCCACTAACTTTTGGCTTCGTTTGTTCTTTATCTTGTTTCTTGAGGTGTGAAGTTATTTTGTCACTTTTACTGTTTTCTTTATGGGGGTATCTCCATAATTTTTGTTTTCTACTTCAGTTACATGTTTTAACTTGCGTATACCTTAATTACTGTAGTTATTTTCACTAATTTTGTTTTTTAAGTTTTTCTTTTATGTTATAATTTTTATTTGACAATTTTCACATTGTTGTATTCCCCATATTTCTCCCATTACCGTTATCACCCATGATCTGCCACCATATGTCTGCTTCATTTCTATAGTCAGCTTGTTAGTTTTGACTACTTGTCCTTTTGTTTGATGTATCTATATTCCACATATAAGTGAGACCCTTTACCATATAAGATTATTCTGAAATTTACTCTCTTTAGCTTTACCAGTAATATTTATACTTATTTATGTCACAATTAGCCACACTTAATTATTATCAAGATGATTTCATCTGTAAGAGTATAAGACATTGGAGCTATCAAAAATATTTAAACAAATGACTTATACATTCTCTTAAGTAGACTTTAAGACACCTAAGAACATTAACAATATGACTCCTAGGTTTTTGCTGATAAACAAAAGGGCTGAGAAGAAACTTAAGAGAGCTTATACACACATTGTTCACTGTAGGGCAGAGTCCAGTCTGGAAATGATTTGTGGATACAGCTTTAATGGAGCAATTTCTAATTACATTAATAGAAGACCCGTAACATTGATAGATTTCATTGATAGATTTACAGCTGAATTAACACATCCATAAAGAAAAGAGACATTGGAGCTACTGAACTTCAGTGAGCAGGTACAGGGTGAGCCACTCAGCATAGTCCTGAACCATTTCTAATTAGGAAGGATGATTCCATCTGTGGGGTGAAGAACAGGACAAACGGAGGTTAGAATCAGGACAAACGGAGAGCAACTCCTCAGGAAAAGACCCTAATATGCAACTATCTCCCTGTGCCTACTTGGGTTTGAGTTGCTGTGAACCTTTGGTTATTCTATGCCTGCATTTACCTTCCCATTTGAATGGTGCCATACCTCCCCATTGCAGGTGGGAGTGAGTGGCCTCTTTCACTCAGACACTTTTAACTTAAAGAAATGAATGTCCCCAGAACTATATCAAGAACTTCATCCCCCCAAATCTGATTTAAATGGCGGTAGCATAGACTTCAAGCCTGAGACTAGTATAATAATAATTTGGGTGGTCTTCAGATGGTGTAGATATGTCTCAAATGTGACAGAATATGTCTCACTCATGGCCAAAGGGAAAATTGCAGTGACTCACCTTCATGGTTGCCACCAAGAGAACCTCACTTCCTGATATCCAAACACTGACTTAGTCATTCCCACATGGAATCTGGGTTGCCCTTGCTTTATTAATGACATGTTGGTAAATGGGATCATGTGGAACTTTTGAGGCTAAGTCACAGGAATTGTTTCAGTGTCTGCCCTAGTTGTTTGTTCACATGAGTTGAATTGCCATGGAAGGAATCCTGTGGAAGCTAGCATGGCATGAGAAAGTTAGCTAACCGCAAGGAGAGTGATGTGTAGAAACCTCCCCCGATGGGGCTAGTGGGCCATGATGCTTCATGCATCCAGAAGAAATAGCGAGATTTTCTACAATTTTAGTTATAAAAGTTCTGTGTCTATCTTTTGTGTTTTTACTTACCTTTTTCTGAAGAATGTTGTCTTCATGATGCTGCCATATATTGTCTTTAAATCTTGCCCTTCATTTTTTTTTTGTGGCTTGTATAGAAAAATACAATTGATTTTTTGGAAAGTGATGTTACTAAGCTTTCCACCCTGCTAAATTAATCATTAGTACTAGTAGATTGCTTTTCTTTTTATTCCAGATTTGTATGGATTTAATACTTTTCTATATACTTGCATCATCTTGGAAAAGATTTCTTCTAATTTTTAAGCATTTCATTTATTTTCCTATTCCATAGCTCTAGCTAAGACTTTGCATGGAATACAGAACATATATAGTAAAATAGTTGTCTTTTAGTTCTTGATGCTGAAAGGAAAATAATCTCTCACTAACAGCTCTTCAATATACAATAGAAATTTTTCCATGTTTTACATTTCACATATTTACATATTTATCATCACTGTTAATCAGATTTATTTGATTATCCACTAGACTTTAAGAAACATCTGTGCAAACCTCAAATGTATGTTGTAATTAGTGATTGAACAGTTTATCAATTATTTTCCTAAATTTTCAAAAAGCTGATTAGAGGCAGGTTACAAATCAAAAATTAGAAAGTTAAACATTAATTGGGCACTCTTCTGGTAGATGGAAACAGTCATTCACTTTTTTATGAAGTCTAATGCTTTAAGATCCTCCATCAGGATTTCTGTTTATCAGTAAATTAAGTCATATTCTGAGGATCATTTTTGAAGTGATGTCTATACTTCCCTTCACTACCAGTGTGTAAACCCTGGGAGGGCAGAACTGTTATTTTAGTTGAAAGTTTTATCTTAGTCTTGTAACCTGATACATATAGGTATTCAACTTGGATTCGGTAACAAAAATAAATAATAATACACACATTGTACTCTGAGTAAAATATCAAATGCAATAAAGTGATACCTTAAATAGATGTTTAATGATGCAAGAAAATAGAGGTTTGCAAGTTTCCACTTATATTCTGTGAGTATATTTTAATCTAATATTTAGGTTATAGTATTTCTATGTGAAAATATAACAGTCCTCCAAAGCACTGGGTAATTTCACTTTTCATTTTATTTTTATATGTTAGTAAATATAGTTGATTAAAAATGGAGGATAATACATCTTAAAAAAGAACATCATGGAAACAGCAAAAAGATATTTCAGAGCTCTAAGAGATTCCAAGGTGAAGAACAATCCCCAGTCTTATACAAAAAGGGAGAAAAATCTATTTTAATAATACTTTGCTAGTAATATTATGTGACAGAATTGTAACTGTTACATTGTTAAAACTCCCTATTATCTCAAATGAGAGTTTTGCTTTTGAAATTAATTTCCTGAAACATTCATTTTAATTGAATTTATAAAAAGAAAATCTCAGAGGAATAACTAGCTAAACTTTTCTAAAGTCAGGGTACAGTCAATATCAAATTCATGATTTGAAATCTGTTTGAAAATATGTATTTTGAATACACAAATGCATTTTAATATTTCCAGGCCATACAAGTGTCAGCCTTTTGATAATTTTGAAGCTTCAGGCATGCTTTATGCTAAGTAGCTGCATTACATCAATATAATGGGACTGAAGTTTTAATTTGTCTTTTAATCTTTTCACAAATTGCTTTTTGCAATGTAAAATTAATAAACAATCATTTCTAAGCTTTTTATTCATTCCTCTGTGGGACAGAATATTTATAAATGTACAGCAACCTAAATTTCTTTAGATAACTTATTAATGAACTGTGAGTTTAAAGCCTTACAAATCTGTTACATGATCAACTATAATTTTAATGAGAACATTTGGTCTAGATTTAACAAGATCATAGTCAATTATGTTCAACTATAGTTGCAGTATTCCCACCTTATTCCTTAGGATTCTGTTACTTTAAAGAATAGATTATTATAATTATTTGTTAGCAAGAATATAAGGAAACAGAACTTTTGATGGTCAAGTTAATAGGGAACATAACTCAAGTTTGTTGTGAATGTTTTATCTTTGATGACTTAGTCAAAGTAGTTCTTAAACTAAATCTTAAATTACTTAACTGTAAAACTGTCTAACATAAGGTAACTTAGAAACAGGAGCTCAATATCTGTGCACTGTTGAACATCTATTAACTTATATTGAGAAGTTTCAAATCTCTTATTATACATAGCATTATAATTATACATGGCATTATAATGACCATCTTGACAAAAGATTGAGTCCCTCCAATGAAGAAAAACTATTACATCTTTCATGGTACATATAAGTTAAGTTAGATCATTAATCATTGCTCTGTATGCTTGAAGGGAAGGTTTACTCCATATTGCACTGTACCTGTCTTACATGCACTGTTTCTAATTTAGCATTGATTTATTCTGACAGTAGCATAAAATAGTAAGTATTTTATTTAAATATACACTTGCTTTCTTTTTAATTAATATTTTATTTTGAGATAATTATGCTTGTAACTTGTACGCATACAGTTGTAAGAATAATACAGAGATATCCATTATGTAGGATTTCCATTACTATAAATTTCAGTTTGTTTTATGATTAGGATATGGTCTACTTCAGTATATACCTCATGCATGCTTTATTTTTTTTGAAGGTTGATGTGCTTATTTATTCAGTAACCACAAACACTAAAAATATTCTTCATTGAGACCCACCATCATACATCCTTTAAAGAATTAGTATTGTGCAGCTATTGGGTACATGGTCCTATAAATGTTGATTTTAATTCTGCTGATTAATGGAGTTGTTAAGCTCTTCTGCATGTGTGCTGATTTTATATTTAGTTGTCTTATTAATTACCAAGAGAGGGATGTTTAAATCTTCATTTCTCCTTCTAGCCCTAGCAGTGTTTGATTTATGTCTTGTAGCTCTGTTGTTTGGTGCACCTACTTTGAGGATTACTATGTTTTCTTTGTGCATTTACCTGCACACTTTATATAATCTCTCTCTTTTGAGCACTAGTTTTTATTTTCACTTAATCTGATATTAATACAACTCCTGCTTTTCACACATTATGTATACTATGTCTTTTTCAATTGTTTTCCTTTAACCATGCTGATATTGTTATTTATGACATGAGTTTTATATATGTTTTGTGTGTATGTATATTTGTGTCATACCTTAGAGTCCACTCTGCCTATCTCTGGGTTTAATTTAAATATCTGGCAATGTCTTGATTCTCCCTTCTAATTTCAAAATTCTCCCTTCTAATTTCAAAAATACTTTCATTGAGTATAGGATTCTATACTTTCATTGAGTATAGGATTCAGAATCCTATACTTTATATATAAAGGAGAGTCTGCATCTCTCCTTTAGCATTTAATAGCTATTATGTCAATTCTTAGTCATATCATCAATTAATTTCAATCTATTTGAAGTAATTAATTTCAATTAACTTCTTAGCTATATCTTCAACTATTTTCAATCGATTTTAATTTCTTAGTTATATCTTTAATTAATTTCAATTATATCTTCAAAATTAATTTAAATTAGCTTCTTGTTACATCTTCAATTATTTTTTGAGCCTTTCCATTAGTTACTGTCTGTATCAAGTATGTTTATCATTTTTGTCAAAGTGTCATTTTGATGGTTGCTGTAGAATGTTTGTTCAAAAATTCTGGCATTTCCATTTTACTCATATCTTTTCCATCTAGCATGAGATCTTTCTCATTCTTGGTATGAAAAAAAATTTTTCACTGAAATGTAGATAATATGAGTGTTTTGTGATTGGGTTTTATTTAAGATTATTTTACTTGGTTTCCTATATTGTCAATCTGGCAGGAGAATTGAAAGCACTGCATTATTTCTACCAATTATTTCTACCAATTAGGGGCAGAAAATCCACTCCTTCATGGACAGTTGATAGGAAGAGCTAGTTCCTGCTTGGTGAATGTCAGAATGTGAACATCCTGTTATGCAATCCATTCCTCTATCTCTGACTGACAGAAAAGTATCATTATCCTCCCCTACCCTGACATAGTGGGAAAAGTGTGGAAATTTTGTTCACAATGGTTAAGAGATAAAAGCTCTAACTTTGCACTTTGCCTCCTCTTCTGCTGCATTGGGGCAGGTGTGGGATATCTCAGTTTTACTACATGAGAACTGATGTGTAGGTCTTCTTGGTGGTAGTTGCTGATGTCTCAGACAGAAGGTAGCACCATGGCTCATGGCAGGCGTGTGTTCACTGGCTGATCAGTCTCCCTGAGGTTGGCTTTATGGGTGCTGGAGCACCTTCTCCATACAGTTGTGAGCAAGAAAGTTGATCTCTCTGCTCAGCGTTTGTTGGTGGGCGAGCTTGTCCATCTACCTCTTTACTGTTTTGTGGAGGGAGTAGAAATGTTGTTTAAAACAGTGCTATAATTATTTCCCTTTCCTTTGTCCCCCTACTAAGGACAAGAGTCTTTTATTTTCTGCAGTTTTCTTTCTCCAATTTTGTTATTACCAGATTGTTGATTTACTCAGTTCTGAGTCTGAGTGATGGGAGGTGTAAAGAAAACCCTGTGTACCTTCTTCAGTGCAGCTCCTTGGAATTTGAACTTTATCTACACAACCTGTCTTTAATATTCAGAGCCTCTTTGGACTTGTTTTAGATACAATTGGTCAGATTATTACATTTAGGAAGATAAAGAAAGTAAAAGTACCTCTACTCAGTCTCCTTGGAAACTAGTGGAAAATATTATTTAAATTTCAAATAGATATATAATGTTTTTGTGAACATTTTATAACTTTTAAACCTATGAACATTATGAAGTTTATTGTCAGATATGAGGAAAGGATAGCTAGTGACTAGAGCATGGATTCATTACTACTCATAAGTTATGTTACTGTGTCACTTATAAGAAAAAGAATAATCTTGAAGGCTTTTTACACAAGTAGATATAATATTTTTACTTTTCTAAATTGCATTTGTTCCCTTTCTGTATCAGCACATGTGCTTTGGAGAGTTGAGTCGTGGTGCTATCATAAACCACTGGTAGAAATTACTAAGATAATGCTAATCTTCTTTATATAAGATACAAAGGTTGGCAAGATATAAGGAAAGCCTTATTGAATAACAGGAATGTAGTAGGGCCTTTTGAGACTGACATGGAAGTGTGGCAATGTATTCTTGCTTCATCTCCATCCCCAACCCAAAGTGAAAGCTAAACCTCAAAACGAGGGTAACAGCTCCCGGCATTGTTTTTAGGACTGGGGTGGAGGCTGCTCTACGGAAGGCCTTCTATCAATCACAGCAGCCACTGCAAAGAGCTAGAAGTGGCTCTCCTGTGCTGGGGTTATGGCTCAGAAATTGCTTTTGCTTCCCAGTTGGAGGAACAAGTGCAGGTTTATACCCAATGAGTTTGGCATGTGGCAGTGGCGGGAAGGGGACCCTGGTATTGGTCAGGGATGGGTGGCTAATCCAGAGGCCAGGAGGAGAATGGAAATGACACTCAGAGGTCCTGCAGGGTGAGGAGGAATTGGAACATTGCTGTCTCTGCTGTCCTGAGGGGTTGTGGCAATGTTTCTGCTCCCTGTGGTGGAAGACCATTTCCCAGCATAGCCATTCTGAGTGAAAAAATATCATCTTCAGGAGGGTCAGTGAGAAATCAGAAACCATAGAAGGAAATTGCTGGGCTCAGGCACAGTTTATCATGGTGTTTCCGTATACCACAAATTCAATTTGGAGAAGTAAAATTACAAGGACAAGTATTCATGGTGAGGGAATTAGAGGTAACTAGAATTTTCATGTTGCACATTCATATTGATCCAAACAAGGCTGAAATAAACCCACTTACATGAGAAGAGGCCAGTATAACTTTAAAGAGACAGATGTTTATCTCCTCCTGTATGAATTAGAAACTTGAAATCAGTTAGATAAAAAAGTGAACATGGGAACATATATCATTATTTGTTTTGCATTTTTACATACTACTGTCCCATATTCAAATCCAGCTCAGATACTTTCAAAAGGTTTAAATGCATTGCCTGGGTTTAATGGAAGAGTGTATTACTAGGCTATTTATATTTCAGTATATAGCTGCTTCTTTAAATAGCATACTAAAACACAGGGCAGGCACTCAAAACAGCCCAACTAATATTTTTAAGCACTTAAAATTTTCAGAAAGCACTCTAACAAGAAGCCAATTATATCTGCATCACCTTTACAAATGATCTAGAGTCACCTTTCAGGCTCTGCAGAATAAATCTCCTCCTTTCCTTAACATACCTGATAATGACTGTCTTGCACAGCTAGTAATTTATTATATCACTTATCTTTCCTTACTACTATCCTTATGTCCCCTAATAAGCTCCAATTTTTATGTTCCACTTGAATTGCAAGAGTCAGGATTAAATGAGATATTTCTTCCTAAGGTAGTGGATGAGAATATTTTTAATATCACTTGGTCTCTTGATATATAATCTTGATCTGATTGACCTTCCTTCCTCTCTTCCTCCCTTCCTCCCTCCCTCCCTCCCTTCCTTCCTTCATCCTTCCTTCATCCTTCCCTCCTTTTCATCCTCCCTCCTTTATCCTTCCTCCTTTCCCTTCCTCTTCCTCCCAATCCTTCTCCCTCCCTCCCACTCCTTGCTTCTTTCCTCCTTCCTCCCTCCCTCCTTTCTTCCTCTCTTCTTTCTTCCTTCCTCCATCCCTTTCCTCTTCCTCCTAACCCTCCCTCCCATTTTCCCACACTTTGTAGAACACTGTGCAATTTTCATGCACATTCTGACTTCTTGAGAAGAAAAATGATCTGAAGAGGTCCATTGGCATCATGACAAAGAGAACTCAGCTCCCAATTTGTCACACCTGCCATGGTGATGCTCAAATTTGGGGACACTGCCGCGGCAGACATGTTTGACTCATCAAGCGATGAGTCTGAGTCCTGAGGAACTGAAAGATGGAGGTCAATCTCCCATCTTCATGAGGGCTCAGGGAATGGGAGGGTTAACACCAGACCTAGACTTGAGTTTGGCCTCTAAGAGTTTGGAAGTAACGGACCACTCTGAAGGGTCAGGCTCTCATAAAAGGATCCAGGAGACTGGACAGGACTGGTAAATCGGTGGTGTAAATGCTGTTGTTTTCATGGAAACTCGGAGTTTGGCTCAGAGTTTAATCACCCCCTAAATGAACACAATCAGCAACAGAGCTGGCCTTAAGTTTGTATTTGTTTGAGGCAACAATCGGTAATATTTTTACAATATTTCAGCTTATTCTGTTTCAGCTAATCTTACATGAATGTCAATGTAAGCCACCCAGAGTGTATTATCTTAAAATTGACTTCACGCTCCTCACCTGTGTGCTTTCTGAGGGCCAGGTGATGTGGGTTGAGCTCTGGGGGTTGCCAGAGGCCACACCACTGGGGTGGGATCATTTTGATAACAGGGTAATGATGCAGTTAAAAATTCTATTGGCACCAAAATACCCTGGTGAGTGGAGTCTAAAAGACCCCACAAATACAAATGAGAAGTGCCAAAAGGCAGATAAAAGGAAGGAGCAAGGATAGGAAGGAAAAAAAGGAAAGGAAGGAGATGAGAATGGTGGACTTAGAGAATAGGCCCAGGGGAAATCCCCTGAAGACTGAGCTGCAGGTGACATAGAGTTGTGGTGACTAGTAAAAGAGTGGCTGGTATGGAGAGTGTGGCACCGCAGCAAGGCGGTATAGTGAGCTGGTTCCTGAGATGGCCAGGGATTTGAAAAGCTGGCTTGTGCATCAGCAATTGTGGTAAATGTTTGAAGAGCCTTGGAGAAGTGGAGCAACTTGGAACACTGGAGAGAGAAGAAAAGAGAAGATGCAAGAGAAGGCTTGGACATTGCAGGGTACCTGAAGGTTTGGAGGGGTACCATCTTGGACATGTGTTTGGGATTTTCAGACTAAATGGTACTTGGGGTGAAATAACTGGCCAATTGAGGCATTAAGGACTTTTTGTTTTCCTGGTTAATTTTTCTTGTTAATAAAACCCCGTTGAAACTGCATTTGAGTGGCAACTGCTACAAGCAAGTGAAGAAAGTTGGGTGGCAGAAGCCACATTTTAAGAGTTTTTTTTTTTTTTTCTGTGACTGGTTGCCTGGCGGCTTCTACCCCTTTCTACCTGATTTCAATTTCTCTGCACTTGGTCCAGGTTGGGGCTGCTGCCCAAGGTGCTCCTTCTTTCCCCTCCTCCCCCTCCCCCTCTCCCTCCCCACTTCCTCAAGGGAGCAGGCAACTGGGGCACCATCTCCCTGACATGTCTAAGATGAAGGTGTCTGTGGTTGCCACAGTTACTTCTGCCCCATTCTGTTGGCCAAGGAAAAGCATTCCACTCCGCTGCTGCCCAGGCATGGCATCTTATGCCCTGGGCATGAGGTTTCAGCACAGGTGAGTCTGATGAATTGCAGTCCCCGGGCCTGCTATATGCTCAGGCATCAGTGTCATTATGCGAACAGCACAGAACTGAATTCCTGCTGACTAATCTGAGGTCCTAATTTTTCTTTCTTTTTTTTTCTTTTAAGTTCTACTGATCTGCAACATCAGTCCGGTCCTTCAATCTGATATAAATGTGAACCCCCAAATTTTAACAGCTTGAAGTGTACAGACAGAGAGCTAGTGAGTGATGGGAGGAAAGTCCAAGTGTAGCATAGTCTCCCTGAACTTGTTTTTCTCTGACTTTTCTGAATTCATTCTACTTGTTTCAACATTGATTTATCGACTTTAAGGCAGTGGTTACTACAACATCTGTTACTTGAAAAAAAATGAACTGACAAAAAGTGCGCTTGCTAGGGGTCTTATGAGGAAACCCAAATGGTATAACAGTGTCTGAAGTGTCCAATTCATATTGTCACTTTAGGGAGTCATTACATGTTTGAGAAATTTACTTTTCCTCAAAACTTTGGTCATCCTGTGGATGAAAAGATATGTCATATTTTTTCCAGGTTTGGATAAAGAACCGTTGACCAGAGGTTGATGGTAGCGCATCTCTTATTTTGACCCTCTTCTCCAAAGAGACTCAGATTATTTAATGATTTGTTTTAGCTATGCTGTCTATTTTTTAATCCTTTTCATTGATAGAAAAATAATTTCTGATTTATTTTTCTGAATCCAGTCAATAGTTTCAGTCAATAGTTTCAGTCAATAGTTTAAGTTCCACAGTTTTTCCTTAGAATAATCGCCGTCGTCATCTGTGGTTATTCTGCCACCCCTTGACTTTGGAGTAACATGAGCCATCAGTTTGTTTAACACATTAAAATCCTATATTTATTTTCCTTCTCATATATTATTCATGCTTTGTTTTTTTACTGATTACATATATATTCTAATGAGCTCTTTTGTTGCTCTATACTTTCGTCCTCTGAAAGAAAAGTGATATGCCATCTCATCTTTTTTTTCCATTGTGGAACAATGTGTTGTCTCATATCCCTGGACCCAATGTAGGAAGCATTTATGCTACAGCATTCATCTAGAACATCATTCTCTGCAAAACCTGCAGCCTTGCATACCTATGGTGTTCCTTTAACACTTGTCTCCCTGAGTGCCTGGTCTTCTTACAGGTTCTCTTCAGTTTGTTCTGTGTCCCACAAGATGCTTTATTCACAGTGGTAGGTGGTTTCGTAAATGTCAGAAAAATGATGTATCTGATTAAGTTTTGATTAAATATTTGTAATTGTAAACAATGTAAGTGTTCTGTGGAAGGAAGTCAAGGTCCCTTGGGTGCTCTTGGGTGGCTGCTCCCATTCCCAGGCTACAGTCTCTCCTCCCAATGCAAGAAAAGCCACAGCACAGTTTTCAAATTTTGGGTTGAATGAAAATTTAAAGAACTTTGGGGTTTATGCAAAAACACTTGGCAAAGATACCCATGTCTATGATGATGAAAACATCTTTAAAAAATTTATTTCCAAATTCTGTGAGTTTTGGGTATCAATGAAGCTGTTTAAAAGTTACAAGTACACATTTTAACATTCCTCCTCAACTGCTTAATAACCTACACCTTGAATTTTTAAACTGCTTCATTCCCACTCTAAGTGCAGTTCATGTACTTTGTATTTTTTACACATAGTACTGAGTCACTTTAAAAAATAGAAACCTTGTCTTCATATTAATAATTTCTAGCATCTACATAAGTCCCATGAAATTAATCTTTGCAGTAAGGATAATGTCTTTACTCATTTCTAGTTATTATGTTTTTATTTTGTTAGTGTACCATAATGTTTCTATAAATATCAGTTTATCTCTTCTTGAAATGCATGCTGTAAGTAAATCCCCCAGAAATGATTTAGATACACATATTTTAATTTTATTTTTGCAAAACCCATTAGGTCAATAACATAAAACACCAATAATATATTTGAAAAGATTAAAGTCAAGATGAGGATCATTTTAAGCCTTTCAGTAAACACATTACCAGTCTATATGTAGAGAGAATACTTTTTCAAGGCTGTTATTTTGTTGATTTTTTTTTTATAAACTAGTTCAGATCTAAAGATTTCCTCTAGTATTTAGAGCTGAGATACACTCAGTTATCTGGTGAATCAAGATATTGAGATAACAAAAAGAAAAATTTAATTCCACTGACAACCATACATTCATCATTTCCATTTGACATATTGATAACCGCCAGCAATTCTATTGGGCACATAGTTGAATAATGCTTTCTGTAAGAGTCTCAAAACAGCCTTTTTCAAACTTCAGCATACTTCTCACATTGTAATCTGCCAGCATTCTGTCACCCCACTTGCCTATGCCTCTCATGTCCCCTCATTTCTCTTGAGCAAGATGGCTTTGCTGTTCCTGTCAGCTTGGTTAAATTTATGTGTTGTTCTTCCGGATGATAGGTCTCTGCCTTCCTTTGTCTTTGAGCATTTCCTTTAGAAAACCTGGAATTGTAAATTCTTTCCCTGCTCTGAAATGTATCTCTTCTCTGGGACTTTTGCCAGTTTTGCTTTGGAAGATGTCTTTCTCAAGAACTGGGAGCCATTCTTTGACTTGTAACCATAAAGATCTTGTCTCTGTCTCAGTTTTGTCGGCAAACCCAAATGGTCTAGTCCTTTCAACAACCTTTCCCTTTGACTTCTCCACTGTTTTTCACTCACTCATCCCAGTGCTTAAAAATTGTGTTGTCTTTATTTTCAGTGGAGTTGTGTTCAATTTCAACTTTCCTATTGCATTAGTCTTGAATAAGCTCTTAGCTGCTTTACCTCTATTTAGAGCAACTTCTTTTTTTGGACATACATTATATCTAACTCTCTTATTTCTCAGAAGACTATTGACTGATGTATACACAAAGTAAATCAAGAAACCTGCAGTAGCAGCAGAAAGGTCATTTTTAAACTTCTAGCATCATCGCACTCTAATTTACTTCATGTTATAAGTTATTACTTCTATATTTCAAAGGCCATCATTGCTATGGGAATTGTTACGTTTCCTGTTTGAATACTGATTGATATTACAATACAAAAGACGATGAAAATCATTCACTGGCAGGGACCGAGCTCTGACAGTAACGCCTGCATCAGGAGAGCCGAGTGTGACCGTTCCATCATTTCTGCCTCGTGCAATTTCTGTGCTGATTTGCACTTTAATGTCTAGTGCCTAAAATAATCACAGAAGATCCAGGGGAAAGTTGTGGAATAAGGTAACTTGCATGATCCCTTCTTGAGTAATCCAGGGACTGTGGCTACAAATAAGACATGAATTAGAAAAAAAAAGTTCTGTGGTCAGATCAGCCCTGCACATTCAGATTTACATTAAATATTCCATTGTATCTCTCATTAAATAGGAAAAATATTCTACCTCTAGGTAAGATATTGTGGGAGCACAAAGGAAATCATCCCTCTGGGTTTGTCTTGGCTGACAAATAACCAAGCAGAAGGCAGGTAGATTGGGAAAAGAAAAATTAATTTCAGTAATAATGTCTACTGCCTGGTAGATTCCCAGAAAAACTGAGTAACTTGACAGTACCTTATAGAGCTCAGTTAAGGTAAAGCGAGATTGGGGGGAGAAAGAAAATGTTCAATCAAGGCTTTTTCCTAGAAAGACTCAATAGACATAGGTAAGCAGATTTAATTTCTGCCTCCACTGTTGAAAAGAGACCAGGTATTAAGTCTCCTGGTATAGTGAAGACATCAACCCCCCAAGAGAGCAGTTTCCTTGTGAATATCTTGATCAAAAACAACTTCCACTTAGACTTCTGCATTCCTCCTATGAAATCAACCTTTTGATTTTAGAGGTTGCTTCCTGACCATGCCTCCCTGTTTTGTTAGCAGGACTGTGGGAGAAATAAATCCTAGAACACATTTGTTGATAAATAAATGTCTAAATGAAATGTCCCTGGATGTTTTTTTGTGCAACATTTTGTGACATGAAGGCTAGATATACTCCAGGAAACACTGGTGTAAGGTACAGTTCTTCACAGGTAAATGTGCAGTTAAACATGGGAGGACATTTGGAGTTCACTTATATTTGTAGTGGGCAAAATTGGGAAGCAAACTAAATACCCAACTATAGGAAAATGTGTAAACAAACCCAACAAGGTGCCACAATTTATTTCCATAATGCAATCAAAATGGGTAAGTTGTCATTTATCAAAAACAAATATTGATCATATCTGTTTCTCACTATACTCACTGCACTATGTATCTCAGTATACTGAAAAGAAATAAAGCAAATCACAAAAGTTTAAATGTGACACAACTTGTGATTTTGATAAATAAAACAAAGTACTTAGCATTATCTATGGATGCATATACTGCTAATTTCTTTAAAATATGATTTGGAAAGGGATGTATTTACCTACAGGGGATAATGGAATAAACAGAAAAACAACTTGCTTGCATTATTTTATTTCTTAGACCATGAATAAAATATACAAATGTATTTGGATTTGTTATTTTATATATTTTTAAATTATTCATTTCTAACAACTGAAACATTAAAAATAGGATGCATTTTAATGAGTTTTGGAGATTTAAGTTTTACCATCATTTGCTAGTAAACAAAGTAATTGGCCAAATAAACATCTTTTCTATATTATAAAATACTTAAGTTTGTTGAATTTATAAAATTTATACAAACTAGATAATTTATAATGGGTATTGACTTAGTTAAATATACAAGAAGCATGTATTTGCTGCTTAACTCTGAATACAGTGGTCAGTGTTTATAAGAAGATAATAAAATTTTATGTTTTTGTGTTTTTTAAATGAGGGAAAGCATGCAATTTAAGAGAAATGTTATTTGTATAATGATGTTATTTCCTATGCAAAAATAAATGTTAAGTTTTTAATTTAAAATAGAATTTTTGACCAGAACAAAATCACAGATTTGGGGGGTTTTGATCTTGTTTGACCTACAGAAACATGTGGCATTAAAATAAGCCAAACAACTAGTTGTTACCTTCAGTAACTTGATATTTTTGTCATTCTGTTCTAACTTTGAAAGACTCACAGTCTTGTTTTTATAATGTTTGAATAAGTCCTAGCATTCCAGACCTTTGTTTAGGTGACCCAAATAATAACCTGCTTTCTTTCCAGCAGCTTTCTCTACAGACACCATCAGCATCATACTGTCTTTTGATCATACAGTGTTTTAATCTTTCTCTGAATCTATGTTGATTTTTCAAAAGTTTGCATTTTATCCAAAGATGACATTCCTATAACCTCATAAATTGAAATAATTTTTGGATCTGACCTATATTCATTTTTTTTACAGTATACGGTTGATTGAGTAGAGTTTAACTTTCTCCATTTTAAACATGAAGGTCTTTGCAAGATCATATACATCTTCTTTAATCTTATTCATTAAATACCTGACATGAGAATATTTGTTACTGAGTAAAATACTAATTAGGTATCTCTTTTTACCAAACTTCGATGCATAACTTATCTGCCATCTGTTCCTATTGCTCAAAGAACAATTTAAAGTGATTTGTCTTCCTAATTGCAATACTCATCAGTTCTCAGTTTATTTATGCAAAAGTATACTAGTTGAAGAAGCTGATATGGAGTGTGTATTTAAGGATAAGACCAACTTTGACCAAACAATGGTTACTCTTCAGTGTTCTCTCTCAGTCCATCTGGTAGTACTTCCTTTCACAGGAAGTAATTTCATTGCATTTCCATACCTCCTGCCCTGCTTTAAATGTGTATTCTATGGCAGAGAGCAGATGGAGTTACACGCTTATTCCATTTTATCCAGAACCAGAATGAACATAATTATATTTATGTTGATAGGCATTTTTGGAATGATGCTTTAGAGACTGCTGCTAGATTGTGATAATAAGGAAAAGTGAGTGTATTTATTTTTAATGTGTTCTGCACTATTTGAACTTTTTGTTAATGTCATATGCAATTGTTGCTTGTAAAGACTACCCTGTGCTATTTAGAGATTGTTTCTGGTTAGTTATCTTTTTGTATTAATGTTCCTTTTCCATTAATTTATAGTTATTCTTATCAAGAAATAAAGTCTGTTGCCCTGCTCCTTAAATATGTGCTAATCTAGTGGGAGTTTCTGATAAAAAGGATGTGGCAGTGGTGATAATGTGTGAGCTTGAAGAGGTGCTTCTAACTTCAGGTATAAGAGTGTAGGTAAGACAAGCCCTTACTGCTGATAAACTTTGGATGCGGGTAGATGAGTAAACAAAAGCAACATGCTTATAAAGGAGTAGCATAGTGAAATATAATGCATGCATGCTCTTGTGATTATGAAAACCAAAATAATTCTGATAACTCCCTCATACCTTTAAGATGACCTAGCCTTGACTGAAATAGTTGTTTGGGGTTTCTAGCAATTAGGATATACAGATTTTCATCTATTTCCATAAACAGAAATATGCTGTGGCAGCTCTATTTGTACAGTTTTGGTCTATGTTAGATTATTTATTTCAAGAGTAGAATATATTCCCTTATCACCTGTGCTCATATTGTTCAAAAATCAAGCAACCAGTAGTACTCTTTCAAAAGTGATCAATTTGATTATGCTGTTTTGATTTCCTGCTCATAACAGTAATGTCACCAATTAAAATAACTGGCTTAAACAGTTGAACTTTGAGATGACAGATCAGTTTCCTTTATTAAGAAAGGAAAATTAACACAAGACATTTACTAAAGAGTAGCTTAAAAGAACCCATATTTCATATTGAAGAGTACTTTCAAACATTGCTCATTTCTCTTTTGTTGTTTACTGTATTGTTCTAGTAATCAGTTCCATTCAAAGTTCTACCTCTATAAACTGTATTTCAGTCTAAATGCTTTTCTTTTGGGAAACAGGTGTTTTTGCTATTAATGAAATTAGTCTTCATTTTCAAGATTTCTGGACACCTTTGTTACACTGTTTATATCTGACATGATGTCTGACCTAATTCTAATTTGCAAAACATAACTGGAGATTAGGAGTATCATTACTCATGGTACTCTTCTAATTATATCAAACAAGAAGTAACCTTTAAATAAAGATTGGCATTCAAAGAAATCTGAACAGTTCTTTCTCCTCTTCTTAAATGTCCTGGTGTTACACAATTATTTTTAATATTTTATATGTGTAATATCAGGATCATACCTTGTTAACTTTAACTTCTCTGCTTATATTTCACCCATAAAATATGCATGTGGTCTCAGTTTTTGTAAAATATTGGGAAAATACCTACATATTTTGGCAGTTTGGTAATGACCCATTCATACATGTACATATATATATATATATATATATATATATATATATTTACATCATTGTAATCCCCTGGGGTCACTCATCACCTCCCCTCCCTGGTTGCTCCAGCTGCTCCTCACCCCCAGTTGTGTACTTTCATTTGGTTGTCCATATATTAGTGAAACCATTTGGTTTCTGTCTTTTTCTTTCTAACTAATATGATTCTGCTAATATGATTTCTTCTAGGTACATCCGTGTTATAGATTCATTGAGTTTGTCATTTTTAATTGATGTGTAATATTCCATGTGTATATATACCACATCTTTTTCATCCAGTCATCTGTCTTGGGACATTTGGGTTGTTTCAATGTCCTTGCAATTATAAATAGTGCTGCAATAAACATCCAAGCACAGGTGTCCCTTTGTACCCAAATTGAGTTCTCCATTAGGTAGCTTCTCATAAGAGCGATTACTGAGTCAAATGGTAGTTCCATTTTCATTAGTTTGAGGGTCCTCCACACAGCTTTCCATAGTGGCTGGACCACTCTACATTCCTACCAACAGTGTGAGAGAGTTCCTTTCTTTCCACATCCTTGCCAGCACTTTTTGTTGCCTGTTTTTTTGATGTGGGCCAGTATTACTGGTGTAAGTTGGTATATCATTATGGTTTTGATTTGCATTTCCCTGATTGCTAGTGACGTTGAGCAATTTTTAATATGTCTGTTGGCCATTTGTATTTCCTCTTTGGAGAAGGAGAAGTGTCTTTTTAGTTCTCCTTCCCATTTTTTTGATTGGGTTCCTTGTTTTGTTTTTGTTCAGTTGTGTGAGTTCCTTGAGGATCTTCGTTATTAAGCCCTTAAAACTCTTGTGTCTTTTACACTTAAATACCAAAGTAACATGTACATTTTGGGCTCATGTTATACTACTAATGTGAATTTCTTTCCTAAAGTGTAGTGAGTTCTTAAAGTCTCATGTATTTCTTAAGGTAGACATTCATAAACCCATACAAGATTATTTTAATGACAAGTAAATAGATAATTGTAGATAATAAAGTGTGCAGGATACATAGTTTTATAATTTGTTGATGTTTAAGTTCTTTGGTCACTAGATTATTATTAATAAAGTGAATATAACCCCATGTTTCATAAATCTGAGCTCTTATAACTGATACAATTTTTTTTTTAGTAAATTAGCGATGGTTCCAATCCTTTGCTTTATAGTCCTCTTAGGTTATAGAATCTCCTTTAATATAGCTAATAGCTGATCTATTGTTTAGACAAGTATTAAAAATAACTGCCAATTATTTACATAATATGTTACTAAAGCATATATTGTACTGAATCATAAAAAAAAAGAAAATCATTTTGATTTCAGTGAGTTTGTATCTTGCCTTCTTTGTCAACCATATAATACTGGAGAGTGCAGAAATTCTAACCCATTACTCTATGACACCAAACCTATATAGTACTAATTTTGAGGTGTAATGACATATGACATACAGTATTATTTTTGTTACAGTGCACAACATAATGGATTGATATTTGCATATATTACACAATGACCACCATTATGTCTCTTAATCTTTGCCACCATTCAGTTAGAAATATTTCTTTATGATAAGAATATTTATGTAGTTCACCATTACCATAGTTGTCTTGCTATACATAATATCTCTTATTGACTGAAAGTTTATGACTCTTGACCCTCTTCACACAATTCACCTACCACCAAATTCAACCACCCTGTCTCTGGCAGTACCTATTTTACTATATCTATGAGCTCAGTCTGTTTTTATTTGGTTATTAGTCATTAGTAAGATCATAAGATCATATTTATTTTCTGTCTGATTTATTAAACAGTATAATACCATCAGGGTCCATTCATTTTGTGAAATGGCAAGATTTTCTTTTTTTATCCATTTATCAGTTATTAGATACTATAATTGCTTCCATATGTTGGCTATTGTAAATAACACTGTAGTGAACATGGGCGTGCACATAACTTTTCAAAGTATTTTTGTTTTCTTCAGCTAAATGCAAGTAGATATATTTGGTTATATGATATTTCTATTTTAAATTTTTTGAAAAAAAATTTTTTGGCATAGTGGCTAAACCAACTTAGCACACTGTTGGCTTTTCTCCACATCCTCGCTGACCCTTGGTATTACTTGTTTGTTTTGATAATAATCATACTAATAGGGGTGAGTGGATAGCTATTGGTGTTTTGACTTGTATTTCCCTGATGATGGGTGATGTTCTGTTTGCATGTACCTTTTGACCATCTTTATTTTCTGGAATATTTTTTTCAGCTCCCCTGTCCATTTTCAAATAGATTGTTTACTTGTTTTGCAGGTATAGATAATTATTATGTTTTGGATATTAATCCATTATTGGATACATGAGTTGCAAATAATTTCTCCATTCAATAAGTTGTCTTTCATCTTGTTGATGGTTTCCTTCGTAGTGTAAACTTTTTCATTTTTTGTACTCCCATTTATTTTTGCTTTTGTTGCCTTTGTTTGGAAGTCAGATTTAAAAAATCATCAAGACTGATGTTAAATAGCTTACCACCTAGGTTTTCTTTTAAGGGTTTTATGGTTTATAGTATATAATGTTCAAATCTTTAATACTTTTTCAGTTGGATTAAATGAAATACAATTTATATCTTGCTCCATTGCTTATATTTGCCACCTATGTTGTATAGGTGTCATATAAAGCTATATATCCTACATGTATAGCTATGTATAGCTTTATATCTATTACAAAGCTATACATCCCTACGTGTATAGTTTTATATTTCTGCTCCTATTCTGTTCCAGTGATCTGTTTCTATGTGTCTGTTTCTATTTCAATATCTTACTGTTTTAATTACTCTTACTTGGTCATATGCTTAGAGTTTGATATTCCATTTTTCTTCTACTCTAACAAGATTGTTTTTGCTATTTGGAGTTCTTGTGGTTCCAAATAAATGTCATTGTTTTTTGTGCTATCATTCTTGTTAGGAGTGTTTTTATTTTTTTTTTCATGATGTTTTATATTTCTATAGCACCAATTGTAATGCCTTTTATTTGCTTATTTGATGTAATCATTTTTATTGAGGTAACATTGACTTAGAAAAATATGTTTATATTCATATCATACTAGTTACTGAAGCACCTCCACAATAGTCTTCTGCTGTCTCTCCCCTGTGCCATCTTTCTACATCTGCCTAAGAGCTTGTCAGTTTTGCTTATCTTTAAAAAATCAGCACTTCTTTTTCGATTTTTTAATTTTTTTAAAGCTCTATTTCTGCTTCATTTTTTCCCTATGCTAACTTTAACCTCAGTGTGTTCTTACTCTAGCTCCTTGAGTTAGTTTTGATAGTTAGGTTTGAGATCTTGCTTATTTTTTAATGCTGTCAGTAGTTACAGTAAATTTTCCTCCTGCTTTGTGTCCAATATAATTTATTTGTGTATTGTAATTCTTTTTCTGATTCCTTCATTAAAAGTATGTGCTTGGCCAGAAAAGAGAGTTGGTATAATTTCAATTTTCTTAAATTGCTAAGATTTGTGAATACCATAGGAAAAGCTGCATGTGTATCTGAGAATAATGCATATTGCGCAGCTTTTGGATGGAATTTTCTAATGTCTGTTAGATCCCTTTGGTCTATGGTGATGTTCAAGTCACTGTTTCTCTGTTAATATCCCCCTCTATAGTTGTTCTGTTAATTAGAGAAACTAATGATGCTCTAGCATTATTTGGAATAAATTCTCCAAGTACTTCATTTTTAATATTCCTTTTATCAATGCCCAAACATTTCTTTGAGGAAGACTTGCTCTTGTCCATGGGAAGAATTCATCTCCAAAAAAATTTCAATTTTCATTCTTATTTTCCTACTTAATATTTGGTCACAATTGCAATTTGCATTTAATTTTATTTAATAATACCAGCAAACTATAAATTTGACTTCTGGGATATATTCTTGATATAAACCTACCTGTCATTTTTAAGATTTTTTATGTATTCAGTGTAAAATATACATAAACCTAAAGCACTCATTAAAGTGAAAGAGGAATGTAAAACCTCAAGAACTCTTGAGAAAAGACACAGGAGGTAAATGTTAACCTCAATTAACAAGATATTTTCCTTTTCATATAAACTCAGAAAATTCAGTATGTGCAAGATGTACATAAGCTGCCTATTTACAGCACCCTGACACATCCTGAAATTATAAAGAAGTTCTCTTCCATTAATTCTTGATATCTTTATTATAGCATATGGTCAGAGGTGACCATTAATTTTACAGAGTAAGCTGAAGTTGAGACAGAATGTTCCACAGAATGTGGAGGACCCATGATTAAACATTAAAACTGCCTGAGTACTATTCTATCCTTTGTGATAGAAATACAATGTGAACAAGATGTAACTGATACCTTTTTTTAAAATGATATTTTAAAACCATATAAAAGTACAGAATTATTATTAGTGGTAAGTTGACAACTAAATTCAGGACTCTGTTTCTTAAACAAAATTATCCACTCTATCTCAGTGTACCCCCCCACCCTAAGGAATTTCCTCCAGTAAGTCTCTGTTGCTTAAATAGTCCCTTGTGAAAAAGAGGGAGAACCCTGGGGAATGCAATGAAATTATATATATATATATATATATATATATATATATATGATGTGATACATGTATATGTATATTCCTTCTCAATGCCTGAAAAGAAATCTTATGAACTGAGACACACCCTTCACTTTATTTACAGCACAGTCACTGCAGGCACAGGGGAAATATATACATATAGTGTACATATATGCACACGCATGCATATATCACACATATATTTTACACATACACATACCTATACATAGATGTATGTTTACATATATGTGTATTGCACCATTGCATATATATTTATATACATGAATATGCAAACCAAAAAATTATTAATAAAGGAAAAATTATTTTATTTTTTATTTTATTTTATTTTTTTTGAGACTCGGTCTTGCTATTTTTGCCCATGGAACTGCAGGCTCTCGTTCCCTGGGGTACCACAGACTCGCAATCCCCAGCCTCAGCTTCCCAGGCAGTTGGGATTACAGGTGCGTGCCACCACGCCCAGCTATTTTTTTTGGAACTAGGTCTTGCTACGGTCCCCAGGCAGGACTCAAAGTGTGATCCCTAGCCCCGGCCTCTTCATAGGCTGAAGCTTACAGACATGAGCCACCATGCCCGGCCTGGAAAAAAATTTTTAAAGTGAACTTTTGTGCTACATACTTCCCCATGACTGCAGTGACTGCGCTGTAAAGTGAAAGGTGTGTCACAGTTTGTAAGATTTCTCTTCAGGTATTGGGAAGGAATTCAACTATATCATTATTGAATCCATTTTGATATACTTCTCCAGATCTTTAATTTGTGTGCAAGTAAATCACATGATATTTAAGGGTGTTATTAAAAGTGAATGATTTCATGTTATGACTGCTATTCCTGTCAACAAGGCTTTCTAAGATAGCAGATGTGAATTACACTCTCCAAGGGAAATCAGTGTCATTCTTTACTCTGTCACATAATAAAATGTCAAAGAAAAGATGATAACGAATTGCTTAAGATGGTATATTTGGCATGATGGAACTTTGAGATCTTTTCTACACAAACAGATTAGAGCAAATTGGAACTTAAAATTCTGATTTCATTTGGCTCCTTCCCTGTCTGGAGACAGACTGATGTCGATTCTGATTTTCAAGGGTCTGTGCAGAGGATGGCACAGAACTACCCTTTGGCACTTTTTGTTCCTTCTCTTTTTACTTTTTCCCAAAGTAGGATCAATAATTTTCCCTTGGTTTATTTCTTTCATCATCCCTTTGCCTGATTTTGTGCCCTATAAACGCCTATTATTTCTTAAAGAAAAAGTCATATAGCATGTTACTATCACAGATCTCCTCCAACAGAATTTGGAGAATAACAATAAGTAATTTTGCCCCCTGAGAGATGGTCATGCCATATGGGAAGTCAGACAGCAAATCATTAATTACAGTATTATGAATACAGTATACAAATTGGGCAGAGAATCTTGGATTCTTGTTTTATTTATAGTCTTTTTTAAAGGAAAATAGTATTTAGAATTATGATAGTTCTTAATTGGTCTTTCATGAGTCAGTCAGTATACCTGTCTGATGTGTGATTCAGAATTGTGTGCATGTTTGCACATGCCTTAAAGCAGGAAAACATGACTATAAATATTGGAAATTGTTTCTGGGAGTCAATTGATATAAAATTTTAGTATCAGGCTTATCCATATCTTAACAGACACCAAATATGAGAACTTCCAAAAGCATAAATAATCATTATTCTATGAAACAAAAGATCTTTATTAAACCAATTATCTGCAAATTACCTCTTTATGACACAGCAAAATAAAACAGGTGCTGTGTAAATGGCTTGTTCTGAGTAGGAACTGCTCATTAAAATTATTTTTATTGAAATTAAAAAATGTTTTGAAAGAAAGGAGGCATTTGTACTCTAGCTGCCTCTTGAAATTGATCTTTGCTGCTTTGCTATTGGTGAGATGTTGGGCATTATTTATGGATTTTTTATTAAATGTTTTATTTCTATATATATTTCACATCTTTGTATTCCCCAGGGATCACCAACCACCTTTCTTCAGACCACTCCCTCCCCGCCCCCCCCATTTTTGTACTTTAGTTTGATTGTTAGCTTGTTTTGACTTTTCCTCCTGGACTTTTGTTTGTTTTCCCTATAGGTCAGATATTAGTGAAATGGTTCGGTTTCTGTATTTTTCCTTCTGACTTATTTCTGCTAATATGATTTCTTCTAGGTCCATCTATGTTATCTCAAATTCATCAAATTTGTCATTTTTATTTGATGAGTAATTTTCCATTGTATATATATACCACATCTGTTTCTTCCATTCATTTGTTTTGGGACATTTGGATTGTTTCCATGACCTTGCAATTATAAATAGTGCTGCAATAAACAGGTACAGATGTTTCTTTGTATAAGTATTGAGGTCTCCTTTGGGTAGATTTCCAGAAGAGCTATTGCTGGGTCAAATGGTAATTCCATTTTCATTAGTTTGAGGAACCTCCAACAGCTTTCCATAGTGGCTGAACCAGCTTGCATTCCCACCAGCAGTGTAAAAGTGTTCCTTTCTCTCCATATCCATGCCAGCACTTGTTGTTGCCCCCCCCCCCTTTTATTTTTGATGTGTGCCATTCTTACCAGTGTAAGGTGGTATCTCATTGTGGTTTGCTAGCAAGCAGAGAGATGCTGGGCATTATGAAGTCACTGGGGACATGCCTTATTTGCCTATTTGTATATAGAGTTTGATATTTTTTCCATACACAAAAAATTTGTTTTCAGCTTATGATCAATCTTCAACAAGGAAAGCAAATTATCTTAAATACTTTTTCTTGCAGAATTCTAGTTATCTTAATAATTTTTTTCATCCATTGTTGGAGTTCCCATAGTTCTCTCCCCACCATGTCACTCACCATACTCCCCTGTGTTCTTCCTTCCTTTTTCCTGCCTCTCAACCCTCTCTTTTGCTGTATGATTCATGTCTGCCTCAACTTGCTTGTTTTTGCTTTTTCTTGACCTTCTGTTTGGCTTCTCTATGTTCCACATGTAAGTGAGACCATCCAGTATTTATCTTTTTCCTTCTAATTTCAGCTGGCATAATCACTTCAAGCTCTGTCCATGATGTTGCAAATGGCATGAATTTCTTTTTTGATTGCTAAATAATATTCCTTTGTGTAAATATGCCACAGATTTTTGATCCATTCATTTGTTATGGGGCATTTGTTTCCATATCTTGGCTATTGTAGGTGGTGCTGTAGTAAATGTAGGAGTGCAGGTTTCTTTTAAAATTACTGTTTTTGTGTCTTTTGGGTAGATTCTCATGAGTGGAATCACAGGGTCATATGTTTAGTGTTTTGAGGAATCTTTTGAGGAATGAAGTGGTATCTCATTGTGGGTTTGATTTGCATTTGCCTAATACTTAGTGATATTGGACATTTTTCATATGCCTGTTGGCCATTATTTTTTTGTTGGAGAGGTGCCTATTTAGTTGTTCTTCCCATTTTGTGATTAGGCTTTTTACTTTTTTTTTTTTTTTTTAATGTTGAGTCTTGTATGTGCAAAGTTCTTTGCAGGCCTTTGGAATCAGTCCCTTAGCCATTGCATGCTGTGTAAATATTTCCTCCCATTCACTAGGATTTCTATTTGTTCTGGTTATTATCTATTTTGTTGTACAGAAGCTTTTTAAATTGATGTAGTCCCAGTCACTTATCTTCTTTGTTTTCTTTGTTCTGAAGATGAATCCCCAAAGACATTGAGGTTTGTGTCATGGAGTGTTTCACCTATGTTTTCTTCTGTATATTTTATGATATCAGGTCTTAACATTCAAGTCTTGTATACATTTTGAGTTGATTTTATATAGGGATTCCAATAATCAAATATATCACATAAAACAGCATTTGATGAAAATGAGTTATATTTATTGTATATGTGAAGTCACTTTTTATTCATTGATACATATTCTTTCAAACATTAAGCAGGATATATAGTGTACATTTTCTTTTATTAGAATGTTACTGAAAGGTTCTGTGCTAATCACTGTGTTACTTTGGCTTGGCTAAGTAAAGATGATTCTTACCTTTAAAATATGATCTATATTCTTGAGTCATATAATTTATACATGGGCATGTGTTTCTCTTTGTTTTTCAATAGAATGCAGAGAAACTGACATTAAACATGACAGCAGATTGGGTGAAATAGTGTGAAGAGAAACTACCAGAAAAATTCCTTGAAACCAGCCTGAGTCATGAAGCTTATTCTGAGGTAAGATCACCAAAATGAGCCATTTTTGTGCTAAATGAATAAGTACCATATTACTATACTGAACATAGCAAGCATTTTATGCATAAGTAATAAAAAAGGCATCACATGTAAATGTGCATAGAGAAAGATGTCCAGTTCATGCAGTGTTTAGCACTGTCACTGCCATTTCCATTCCTTAGATAAGGAAATAAGATCAGAGTAAAACTTTGATTATCAGCTGTACTTTTAAACAGACATATATTAGTTGAATAGTCTAGTGAGAGTCATCTGTTGGGATAACACTGATATTTCTTCCCTTCAAAGAAGGTAGCCTGGTTATAGTGGAAGGATGAGTTCTCCTTTGACTGCCTGCTGGTTTGCTAGGCCTGCTGTATAAAGGCCCATTGGAAATGGATTTCCTTAGTCCTGAGGCTCAATGTTCAAAGCTAAGGTGCTGGGAAATGGGTTTCTTCTGACGCCTCCTTCTAACTGTTGCTCCTTTTGTCTTTACATGGTTTTCTCCATATGTATAGACTTGCATTTTATCTACATAATAGATTAAGGCCTCTCAAATGGCCTCATTTTAAACTCACTACCTCTTCCAAGTGATTGGACATTATAACTTCAGCATGCACATCTGTTGATGATGATTGGTAGCAGGGTATGAGTGAGGGGAACACACCTCAGCCTGTGACAGTGAACCAGTAGGTATCTTTTTTATGGGTATGGCTTCTAGGCTTCCACCATGTGTTACTGATAGGCTCATATGCCTTTGTGAGGACCAGAGTGAATACTCCTCTGATGATGATACCTCCACAGTGAGACTCAGGGTTCAGTTGAAACACTCTGGGCATTCTTCAGTGGGTTCCTGCCTTCACTGAAAGAGTGTATGGATTTCCTTTTCCCCATGATGATGCTGACCCTGAAAATGTGGATGCAGAGTTCCCAGTAAAGCTGGTTTCTGATGAGGGAAAGATGTCAGGAAGAGACAATGAAAGCAACATGGCGTCCAAGCAAGGCCAAGAGGCAGAGGAGGAGAACACTGTGCTGTCTTCCTCTCTGTCTCAGGCCTGGCAAGCCATGAGCTGCACTTGCTTTTTACTTTCTTTCACTGTACCAATGTAGTATATCTCCTAGGTGTTTTGTGTATGTTATACCATCCTTGCTTACAGGGACAAATGCCATTTGACCGTGGCAAATCATCCTCTTGCTGTGCTACCGAGTCTGGGTTGCTAGTGTATCATTGGTAATTTCCATGTCAGTTGGTCTGTAGTTTTGTTTTTGTTTTTTTTTTTTCCATAGTGTATCCTTCTCTACTTATGGTGCAAGATACAGTAGCTTTGGACATGTGTTTTCTCCTCTTCAATTTATGTCAATAAAGACTGGGAGAGAGTGTTATTTCTTGAAGTGTTTGGTTAAATTCACCAGTGTAATTTTCCAGTCCTGAGCATTTTGAAGGGAGCTTCTGGACTAGTGGGTCAATCTCCTTGCTAGTAATCAGTCTTCTCAGAATCTCTATTTCCTTTTGAGTCAGTCTTGGTAAGTTTTATATTTCACTGTATTTTTTTCATTTATTGTAGGTTTTTCAATTTGCTGACATATGATAGTTTATAACGTCCTTTAATGAAACTTTGAAGGCAGGTGGTATCGGTAGTCATATCTCCTTTTACATTTATAATTCCTTGCATTTCAGTCTCAATTTTCCCCTTGTTAAGTCTAGGCAAGGGTTTGCTAATTTTGTCTTTTCAAAGAATCAACTCTTAATTTGACCAATGAAAGTTAAAGAAGGGAGCAAATGAATTTTAAGTGTCATATTTATTTTTTCAATATGATATTTCCCCCTATTAATTTGAAAATGGTGAGATTATAATAGTCATTCCAAATATATTGTCACTCTGGGGTAGATATCTAGGATTGGAGTTGCTGGGTCATGTGGTGATCTCTTCTCAGTCTTTTGAGAGGCCCCCCACAGCTCTCCATTGAGGCTGGACTGGTCTGCGTTCTCAGCAGCTGTGCTGAATTTTGTTGACGTTGAACTTCATGTTCTTGTTTTCTAAGTCAACATAAGCTGCTAAAGTGATGTTTTATTCCTTGGCTCTAAACAGCTCCTTTCCCCCCTCCCATTTCTTTTATAATGTTCACAGTAAGGAAAAGCAGTGGACTCCATCAGATTTTTCAAGAATGGTCTAGGCAAAAGTTCTCAGTTACTGGAACTAAGACAGTCATATCTTTTTCTACTTGAGATATTTTTACAGAAGTAACTGTCCCTCTCACACATTCCACATGAATGAGGCAAAGATAAGTTTGTTCAGAAAGTAAGGGAAAAAACCCACAGTTCTCAGTATAGGTTCTTAGTGTTTAAATGATTGAATGGTATTGCTCTTTGATGGACACTCTGGTAAAAATTTGAGGAAGATTGTAAGTCTCCAAGGTTATTTTTGGCTGAGAAGGCTCCAGATTAAGAATGCATTAATGCTCAAGGCAGTGAGCAAGGTGAGATTGCAATCTTGCTCCAGGTTCAGAAGACTAGGTGTGTTTGGAGCTTGTGTGGTGTAGACTGCTGCTGTAGAAGTGCCGGACAAGGAGGGAGGCTCTGTGCTGCTGGGAGGCAGGGCTCTGCCCCAGGGGTAGGCTGAATAGGCTGACCTGCTCACACTAACAAGATTGAGGTTGTTCCAGTTCAGCCTCAGGTGTTCTCACATGCTCACCCTATACCATAGCCACTTCTCAAGGCTGTCTGTTCAGATTCCAAATTTTATCTATTTGCTTCCTCATATTTGATATATGGTACTATTGACCTTGAGACATCCCCATCTATCTGAGTGACATTTTAAGTCTTTCCTACCATGATTTGAAGAAAACAAGGCAGAGCCTAGTATAGAATCATACTAGTATGTAAATGAGTTTTGTTTCAAATTCAATAATGAGGTTATGCATGTATATAGACATATATGCCCATATTTGTACATGTTTACATGATAGCTTATGTAACATAAATTGCAGTAAGTACACAGAATGCATGTAGTACACAGCATTACATAAAAACACCGTTCACTACATATACATTATAAATTGTGTTATATATGCATTTTATTACATATACAATATAGAGTCTACATGTTTAAGGTAGTTTTGTGAACCATCCTGTTAAATAAATCTCTTTCTGAGTACATGCTATTTTCTCTATGTAGGGATTTTAGAGACAATTCTTATTGCCTTTCCATATGGATTGTCTCAAGACCATCTTACTGTGCTAGTATATGTTAACTAATACATGACATAATAGATAATTTTAGGAGAAATAATTACTAACTTCTAAAAGAATAGCAACAATTTCCTTTTACCGCATATATAATCTTATATGACATCTAAAATATCAACATTATGTCTGATATATATGAAGAAAGAATATGCCATATAATTTTAGAGAGAAACCTATCAAAATTTTGAGTAGAAAATACCCAGCTCCTTGAAAAGGGCAATGAAAACCTTGTGGACTTGTGTCTACTTGTGAAAGCCTCCATTTATGTCCTGCTCTCCACTTATCACTATGTTAGGTCCCAGGGATACCATGATTGATGCTTTGTCCTTGCTCTCAAAGAGCACTTATCCTCATGGGGAAAAAACTGACATTAAGACATAATTACAGTTCAGTTTCAACAGCAATACAAAAAAGGGACAAAGAGAAGGAATTTACTAACTCTGATGGATTCAAGGAAAACCTTACAGAAGGGATAAACTTGTGCTGAGAGGATGAAACCCGATTTGGAGAAGTCATCAGTCCAAATAAACACATGGAAGTTTGAAAGAGAGGCAATGTAAACAGAACTTCATGGTTAACATGGATAAAACAGTGAGTGCATGGGAGAGGTTGGAGGGACTTGTTCAAACCTTCAGGAGTAATAAATCACAATAGTGATGATGAGTTTTTCTGCTGATAATTCTAAAGTTCTACATACACACATTTTATATATTCCTTTATTTTATGTCATGTGGTATAACTTTCAGTTAAATATCTTAGTAATCTTATCTTTCTTTATATAAGCATATGCTTTATATAAACTATATACTTTATGTATTTTATATCTACTTTATATAATATATATGTAAATAAAAGAGCCCATAAATATGTGCAGCAGTGAATAGATAGAAATCTCTGGACTTTGCTATTTTTATTCCCTATTGGACCTTATCAGATGTGTGGACAGTGTATTTTGACAAAGATGTTTTTCCCCTGAGTTGTAAATTATGTCCTGAGCAGCTTAAATTATTTGTAAGTGCTATTTTACTTTTTTTCTTACAATAATATATTTGTCTTGGAGAAGAAATAAATATATTTACATATATAAAATAAATACATTATGTAAAGTATAAACTTTATACAAAGTATATATTTACTTATATAAAATAAGTATCTTTATTTAGATTCCTTTCTTACTTAGGAAACAGCATTTATTCTTATATTGCTAATTATTTTTTTTTTTTTAGAAATCTTACCAAATTTTAAAGTAACTATAACGATGAGCAGATGACTTTTCCCCTCATGCCTCTGCTTTGAGCTCTGCTGAGTAAATGTCTGGAGAGTGTCAGGAGATGAGGTGTGTTTACCTGCTGGAATGTGGCTCAGCTATTAAAAAAAAAAAAAACAAAAAAAAACGCTCTTTCCATTTGTGACAACTTGGATGGAACCAGAGTGAAAACATAAGGTCAGATAAAACTGAACCAATAACAAAACCTAGAAATTGGAAGCTACCAGACCCGAATGGAGAGGGGAGAGCAGAGAGCGAGGTGAGGAGGAAGCAGTGTGGACTGAGCAGGACTGTGGATGCCTCGGTGGGGGGTGTGTTGACATGTATAAGGGCTGTGATCTTGTACCCCTGCCTTATGCACAGACTGCAAACCCATGGTAGCTACATACTGTGTGATTTCAGTCAGACTCCATCTCAAAGAGGCAGAACCATGGCGAAAATAAAAAGATGACAGTCCCCTCCGAGGAACTCCTTAGTGACAAAGGAGAGAAGCCAGGTCCCTAAGCCAGAGGCCAGAAACGCAAGGTAAAAAAACAGCAAAAAGAGATTGAAAACAGAATGGGGGAGGCATCCTGCAAGGAGGAACAGGGAATGATGGACTCCACATGACCTCAGACTGGATGCCTGATGCAAGGTTAAGTCTGGAAATCTCAGCAGCATGGCCCACTGAACCCTAGGGACACAGATCCTCATCCAGGAAAAGGACATTGCTCCAGAGAAGGAAGAGACTAAAGGGTTAAACATGGACCAACAAACAGTAAGGAGGTAGAGAGACAAACAGAGAGGAGGTAGAGTGACTGGAGTGGGGAATGACAAGGGTGGCGGGAAGGCATTCCCAAGAGACCCAACAACCATACAGAGATGTCTAATGTATGAAATTGAATAAAAACAAATAGCTGTCTGATTGCCTGGTATTGGGTGGTGGGGAAGATTGAATAGGCAGATTACAGGGTCTTTAGGGCACAGAAAATGCTCTGCTTGTTGTAATGATGGATACATGCCATTGTATCTGATTTCAGACCCATAGGGCATACAACACCACGAGTGGGCACAAAGAAAACTATAGGCTTGGCTTGACCATGTCGTGTTCATGCATATAGTTCAGTGATGAAAGCTACATCTGCCACTCTGATGGGAGGTACTGGTAGTAAAAGAGCCTATAAATACATGCAGCAACGGATAAATCGAAATCTCTGGACTTTCCTCTTTATATTCCCTGTCGGACCTCATCAGCTCTTCAGACAATATATTTTAACAAAGATTTTTTTCCTGAGTTATAAACTATGTCCTGAACAACTTACATTATTTGTAAATAATACTTTTTGCTTATAATAATATATTTGTCTTGGTGAAGAAATAAAATTAAAAGGATTTGTTTCCAAACCCTGGCAATAAAACATTGGACTCTTATTTTTGAAAGCACTGTTATTTAGGTGGGATATTTTGCTTAAAATATGCTTTGCTGAAATGTCACTGGTCACACACTTACATTTTGGCATAGAAGATGGCCACAAATTTAACTTGATAAGGTCAGACTTTGCTCAGTCACAATATCACTTTTATTTCTCTTGACAATTTGTTGAAATTCTCACATTTCTCAATTCTTTGCGTCAGGACATTCAGAAGTGTCACTAAATGAAGATGCTCAATGGATGAAGAGGGATTCAAGTCACTGTTTTCATTTTTGCATATTTTACTTCATCAAATCAATGTTTTCCAAAAATTCAAAGGCGATAAATTAGAAAGTGTCTACTTCGAGATGGATGAAGGAAGAATCAAGTGTAGTGAAAGACCTTGGAAATGGGTTACTTTTTGGCAAGATAACCAGAAATCTTCCACTCCCAAAGATAATTTGAGTGAGGGACAGAGAATTTAAGTGAAAATAGTAAGAGAGAAGGAGAATTCAACAGTTTACAAATACTTCTTGGAATGGTAGATAGAATTAATTGTTCTTTATCAGTATAAGGCATGCATCACACAGTTTGACCCCTGGTAAAACCCATTTCCCCTGTTTTCTCTAGAGAGAGTTACCTCTGTCCTATGTATCTAATGCTCCAAATTCTGGTTTCCAGTCCATTCCTGCATTCTCTCTACAGCACCACTCCTACTTTATTCAGTCATTCTTCGTCACTATAGACACAGCTTCCAAAAAGGAGCCATCCCTGACTGACACATATTTCTTGCCCCATTCTTCTCTTTGACTACATATTTTTGTTTTTCTTCCAAAAATATTTTAATAATTTTTTTTTGAGACTAGGTCTCACTATTTTTGCCTGTGGAACTGCAGGCTCACATTGCCTGGGGTACTACAAACTCAAGCAATTCCTAGCCTTCGCTTCCCAGGTAGCTGGGGTTACAGGCATGCACCACCACACCCAGCTATATTTTTTTGGAGCTAGGTCTCACTACATGCCCTGATGCAAGACTTGAACTGCGATCCCTGGCCCCAGCCATGGCTTCCTAAGCTGCTGCTTACAGGCATGCACCACCATGCCCAGCTATTTAATAGTTTTTGATTCCATATTTGTTAGTTTCAACATGTCTAAGAACTCCCTTTTTGAACTGTAAACTGATATTGCTGATATCACCTCACTCAATGCTTGGCTGATAAATCAACTCTTCATCAGCTGATTCATCAGTTGATGTATGAGTAGCAGAACATCTGAGGTAAAGAGTTTTAATGATATGGGAACATCAAACCCCACTCAGTGTCTCCACTCCTATGGTGAAGCTTAGGAAGCCCCAGTGAAAGGAGACAGGTCTAGGTGGGGGTCTAGTCGTGGTATGGAGATGTTTTTGTCTCCTTCCTAACTCTGGTTATAAAATTAATCAACTAGAACTTGAAATTTGCAATGGACTATTTGTGTTTACATTGTTCAGGATAACTATTTGACAGTTCCAATTCATCATGAGAAACAGTGCCTTGTAACGTTAAGTATGCGGACATACATGCTCCAAATATACAGTTTTAACTTTTGAACTCATAATTGGGTTTTCTGATCCCCTACAGGTTGCCAAAGGCATACACACTCATATCACATGGGAAGAAAAGTACCTTTTTATAAATGATTTGGCTCTTAACTTTCTCCAAAGAACCATTTCCTTTGAATTTGCTTCTTGATTAAAGGACACAAACCAGGCTGGAATAAGAAATTGTCTTATTTATTTATGTCTTTGAAGTAAAGAAAGAAGGCAGGTTTCAAAAATTCAGAGATTTTTTTTCTGCTAAACTTAAGTAGCCTTTTCTCTACAAATGAGTAGCAGCAATTATCTATTTGACTTGAAGAATGATAACTATATACTGTCAAGCTTTATAATTATTTGCAGCATAGACCATTAAGCATAGTGAGAGTAGAACTTTTAGATGTAAACTTTTGGTATTATTTTTAATATGGTAATTTATCTATGTCATGTAAAGGGCACAGATAGAAAATGTGAGTATAGGCGAGGTTTATTGCAGAATGCGTAAAATATTGCACATATTAACACCTCCTAGTCCCCCTCCCCCTGGCTGTGTGTAGACTAGTGAGGTGAGCCAAGTAAGCATAGTTAGAGACTGGAAAGTGTTCAAAAGAGTGTCAGTGTTGTATGATTATGGGACTATCAGGAAATGACCCTGTAGACACTAAGTATTTTCTTTGTTGGGAAATGGCCCCATGTTTTCAAAGGGGGGAGGCAATCAGATATAGAGAAGAAGCTTTGCATAAACCACATCTTCTATCAGATTATTCTCCTGAGCTGATCAGTCATGCTAAAGGAAAAAGATATTAAGCAAGAAAGCAATTAGTGCCGAGAAGAAAGTGTTTTTCCTCTCCTTATCCTTTCCCCAGAAAATACAGAAAACACATTGCATAGAGATTCCTGAATAATGACAGGAGAATAAAGTAATAATACTAAGATTTTTATCTTCTCACCTAACCAAATGATTAAAAATATTGACAGTAAGAATTCACAAATAGTCAGACAAAAACTTTTTAAAAAGTTTACCACCTTAATAAAAAAACATCTAAGAGAGGTTTTAGCAGTTGATTCTTTTTTGTTTGGAGAAATGTACAATGGCTGTGTGGGGGCCAGGGGTTGGGAGGAGAAGGTAAGAATATGAAAGGCTTGCAGAGCTCATTAGTTGATAGAAAGGAAGACTGCCTACTGAGCAACAGGTGACTCAGAACTGCATGATCAGCCATCTTGCTGTGCTCCTAGAAAATTATGTTGTGTCCAACTCGCATACTCTGGCCTGCATGGAGGTGCGATAAAGATCTTAGATGTAAAAGCATCAAGGAGAATTCCCCCAATTATATCAGAGCAAATATAAGAACTGAACAGAGTCACCCATGTTGAGAGTATAAATAATAGTGAGAAATACATAAATAACAATGAGAAATATAAGTCAATTTAGGAAACACCCTAGGGAAAAAAAGTGTGAGAGTAGATTGCTGAGAAATAAAGTTTGATAACAAAATCTCCAACTCAGAAAATCTTTCACTAAAAGATTTAACAGGGAAGAGATTTCATTGTTAATTAGACTTTGAGAATGTAGTGGTTATCACCAAATGACTGAAAAAAACAAAAAGGAATATTCCCTTCTTGTGCCACCAGCAGGCACACCCCATCTTATACATGTTTTTAAGATGAACAGTTCTTCAGCAAGAGGTCTTGAAAGCACATTTATCACACAGAGATCTTCCTGACTTTGCCTAGTAATTGGGGTGACCATCTGGCCCAGCTTAATGGCTTTATCCAGAGGACAGTCAAGGTTCTTCAGTCTTTATGACAGAAGGCAATTCTGGAACTTGAAGCAAGGACTAGGCTCCTACTCTCACAAAAACAGAGATAGGGGTGTTATCACTTGACCTTTGTTTTTCATAGATGGCTTCTAGATTGTTTGGGAAGATATTCTGGATCTTAGAATGGACAGAAGAAGTTTTAACCAGTTTTCTAAGTTTTAAAGATAGGAGAAAGCACTTGAAGGTGCTAAAGTAAAAGGAGGAAGATGTCTCTTCCTCTTATTTTAAACAGGGAAAATTGTCTTTCATTTGTCCTGACAGCAGATGCTTGTACCTTCAAGGACAATGATTTTAGTCTGGAAGAGACTAGAATCTCTTTGAAATGTTCTAGAATATCTAAAATTAAACATTAATATAAGTCAGGATATAGACAGGCAAATGTTTTAAGGGAATTGAATACTCAATTTTAGTGACAAATTCATATTATAATTAATAAATCATACATAATTGATAAGTTATGTATACATTTATTATTTACTATTGTAGGTATAATTAAAGATACACTTCTAGAAGCATTTGCCAGGGAATGGAGAGAAATGATAAAGATATTAATCTCTCATTTTATACCTTTTTTTTGAGAAAAGTTGTATTATCAGCAGGAAAATTAATAATTAAAGGCAACTTTAGAAGTAGTTAGAGCCAGTATGGATACCATTTGTAATTGATCAGTAATGACCCTCTTTCTCAATCTGCATTTCTGTGGGAGAGGAATGCAGGACTGTGGTAGCTGTCTTTCATGTGAATTTATATTGTGGTACTTCATTTACCTATGTGTCTTAAGTAATATGTTCTATTTATTGACATTTTGTATTTTTTCAGCACTGTGGGTTTTGTTTGTTTTTTATTTGAGATCATGCTGGTTTCCTTAAATATGATTTAGAAGTATATGTTTATACCTCTTCAAATGTTGTCACCACACTTATAACCACCAGCAAAATATTCATAATCCTCCACCATAGTCCTTTGGACTACCTACTACTCTGCTCCCCACCTCCATCAACCCCCATTAGCTCAGTTCTTCAGTTAGATTTCTAGGGTTTTTTAGTTTAGTTTTTTTCCATTACTTTTTTTTTTATTTTTCTGTATTCCACATCTGAGTGAAATAATTCAGTTTCTTTCTCCTTCTGATTAATTTCACTTGTCATAGTTCTTTCTAGTTCCATGTATTACAAATGGCAACATTTCATCTTTTTTTAATATCTGAATAGTATTCCTTTATAAATAGATATGTGTATGCTGTATATACACACTGTATGTATGTGTGTATACTTATATATGTATAGATACATATATACATGTATATATATGGATATACATATATATACACCCTATATATGATGTCTTATTAATGTACTTACCTCTCATTGGGTACTTGGGCTGTATATGCTAACCATTTAATTCTTTAAGATAAAAGTTGTCCAAATTATTTATGCAATGAATTCAACTATTTTTAAAGAAATTTTCTATTAACGCACGTGGTACCTGTGAGTATAACAACTTTGTATTGGAAACAATACAAAACTGTTTGGAAAAATAGCAAAATTAAAAAGTATTGAAAAGTAAGAAGATAGAAAGTACAAATAATATATGAACTCTTAACAATTTATGTTTCCCAAAGCTTTTTTCTGTTCATGTATATAATACTTTGTTTTAATAATTTGTATACTATTGCAATAATTTTCACTTAGTGTTTATTGTTTTGTGTCTGTCGCAACTTAATGCTAATCATCCTTAAGGCTTGAAGTTCTTGGTGGCAATCACCCAGGCACTCTAAGTTTCCAGTGGACATTTGTCCTTTTGAAGCTAATACTCTGAATGCCCTGGCAGTTAAGGTTGTTCTTCCGAACACCCTGTTCTTCAGGGTGATATTTAGCAATGACCAAAAGGAGAAAGAAAAATACAGATTTACTTCTTAGAAGACCTGGAAATTACTTAGCACACCTGCATCACAGTGAGGTCATTGGTAGAGAGAATTTGTGCAAGAACCAGTGTACCTACTTTCACTGAGCCTGAGGGTAGGGGCTTAAGAGTCTTTGAATGTACTGTTGGTGAATTTAAAGTGTAAGGGCTGGGATTTAAAGTGCAGAAGAGAGAAGAAAGGACATGACAAGTCAGTCCCAACTGACCAGTCATCTAAAATCATTCAGGGTCTGTAACACCAAGGCACTTCCCTGGGGTGCAGGGGATGCATGGGGCAAGGGAACAAGGTATCCTGCTCTTGATCCAGTCCTGAGCAGCAGTGTATCTCTGATGATGCTTTTAGAGGTAGGCATCCAGATATCAAGCTTAAGTCACCTGCTTCCTTTACTAAAAGGACCAGTAACTCTGTGAACTTGTGGTACATTTCCACGTTCTTTCATGACCTGACTGTTGTTTTTCATTTACAACATATTATGGGCATTTTCTCTAAGTTCCTAACAGTTACCAACTGCAGACCAAATTCTATTTTTCTAAAGGCACTTTCATTTTTAACCAATGACTGGGAATATTTGACTTGCTTCAACTTTATTGCATTAGGACAACTGTCAGGATCTGATTCTTAGTGTTAATGGCAATAGTCCCAGGAAGATGGCCAATGACTCAGAGAGGTGGAGAGAAGAGGCTTTATTACTACACATTGCTGGGCTCAGTGGGAGAGTTCCTGAAAGGCTGAGCCCTGAAAGTCAGGGGAGAGTGGGTTTTATAGTGTCCCCTGACAGTTGGGAGCTGGTTGCTGTGCAGAAACCAAGTAGCTGGCAATCCCTCGTAGGTGAGGCAGGTTGTGATCAGGTCTGCCTGACTCTACACCTGGCACTAGGCAGGTCTGGACAGCGAAACTGGGGAAGTTTCTTTCTGGAATCTAGTAATTTTTCTGTGTCAATAGAACTGCAGGTCTACAACATCCCTGCTTTTTTTCTCAGGTTGAGTTCAACTTCAGGAAGCTGAATAATTTTAAAAATTTTATGAACATTTTAAAGTTTCTTAGACATAATAGCAAAACATCTTCCAGAAAATTTGAAGAGCTTTATCAGGATTTAAATAAATTACTAACAAGCTAGGAAAAAATAAATCTTTGTAGTATTTCTTTAATTGAAATTGTGTAATGGTCTGAAAGGCATCAGTCACTTTTGTTGACTGAAAATTAAGGCTCAGTTTAGACAAAAGTTTATTAGATCATCAGGGTGAGGTTTTGAGCCCTAGGAAACACTTCAATAGACTTTACTCTGGGGACACTGTTCTAACAAACAAGTTCAAATTCAGTTTTCATAGTTAGGAAAAGTGAATCACTGACTGAAAGCATGTAACTATTCTTGACAGGGGGGGTTTGGGAGAGCTTCTGATAATAATTTGTTTTGACCTGAAAATCTATCGATGGGGGAAAAAAGGTAACTCCAGGATGTAACCTCTTTCTAAAAAATGCATTGTAGACATGCAGAGGCTGAAGGCCCCATGGTTCAATCCTCTTATTTGGCTCACAAGTCATGGGGACGGATTGACACATACTGAGCTTTTGAGTCTGCACAGACGGGCAGATAGCTTTGCTTTCTGTCTGCTAGCACGGGAGGAGTGGTGTTCCCAGGACATTTTACAGTACTTTCACACTCTCTTGTATGCAACCTGTTTTTCTCCGCATTGAGATTTGCCTCCTTTGAGGGTTTAGACTGCAGTCTTCTATCACATCATTCGTTTTAGTAGATTTGTACTTTGAAAATTATTTTCAAGAGATGAGGCTCGTTGCTAGAGAATAGCTGTAAACTGCTTTAGTTTTTGTGAATGTTTGCAATTCTTTAATGAGTTGTCAGACACACTCAGGGAATGAAGGGCCATGAGAGAACCTGTGTTTTACAGGAGTTGTGGTTCTAGTTGTGATGTCATTTAATATTGCTAGGATGTAGTGAAGAGTTCTCTTTTTGTAATTGTGGTCTTTTCACCCTAAAAGCTCGTCAACATTGGCATGGAAGGCCAGTGAAGTTGCTTTGGTCCATAACTTTTACAAGTCTGAGAATGTTGTATGAGCCCTCAAAATCATTTTCTCTGTTTATTCCCATGTAAGACACGCCACTTATCAGATAATTTAACTAATGGATCTTAGACTTATGGAAGAATAGAGATAACTAAAAGGAAGAAGAGAGGTTGAGAAAGAAAAAGTGCAGTGCAGAGAGAGAGAGAGAGATGCAGATGGATAGAGGGGGGAGCAGAGAACACTGAGATAAAGAAAGGCTGAAGCTCTAATTCCTGCTGGTGGGTGAGTCCATACTTGGTGGAGGTGTCCTGTGGGGCAGCTGCCTCCAATGTGACACCCAAGCGAACAAGAGGCATAGGTTCTGCTCGTTCTCTGAAAACATAGAGGAAACCACAGCGCTGGACATTCCTACAGATTTTTCATGTTTCTATTTATATTTAGAATTATATTCACTGTTATAAAAATAAATTGAAATATATATGCATACAGAAATGTTTTAAAAGTTAGGAGGCAGTTTTAAATGACAGTAAATACTGGCCTAATCACCGATTGTTCACTTTCTAGCAACTGTTGCATTTACTCAGCTTTATGCGGCTATTTGTGGTAATATGCAGTGGGTAACATTCATTGTTTTATGTTAAATTTCCATTAAGATAGCCTTACTACTTTGTACAGATAATAGCCTCTTAGTTCCTGTAATGGGTGGTTGAAGTGATAACTTTGGAAAAGTTAAATTATTTTTTATGTAGATTTTTGTGTCATAATCACCATAGCCTGATTATTGCAAGTATTTGCCAGTTTCTTCTCAGCTGAATTACTTTGCTTTCTTCTCTAACAGTCCGTGAAATCTAGCTCCTACCATTAAAGTTTGTTCTTTTTCTCCTTTGTCTTCTCAGAGAGACTAATGCCAGTTTGATTCAAGGCTATTTGTGTGTGTGTGTGTGTGTGTGTGTGTGTGTGTGTGTGTGATAAAAATGCTCTTCTGGAGCAACTTACATCTGCCCATTTTTAGAACAGTACCTTTCTAAATTGAAAGCTATAACAGCAGCTTATAACGTCATTTTCTATAGCCACTGGAGTTATTCTTTAACATCTGTGATGATTGTGTGGGCCTCAAAAATATCCATTTTATAGAAATTCACCAGAAAACTGAAACAAATAGCCAGTTTGATTTTTTTTCTTTTAGTGCATGCTTTTTTTTTAATGCATTAACTCATCAATCAGTTGGTTAATTTGATTCACTAGGGTCAATTTAGTGATGTTCTATAATCAGGAAATAGAGAAAATCAATTATATAGTCTACCAATTTCTGTCATTTCGTTACTTTTCAAGGAATCTGTGGTGCATACTAGGCTGTGGGAAACATCCCACCCAACCTTGGCATTTGAAGGCTCTTAATCAATGAAGTAGTTAGTGGGCAGAATAAGGAAAAAGCTGGGACCCTCAAACCTGACTGCTCTAGATGGGTTCTGTCATTCTCTTCATAAAGACAAAAGAGATGCATAGTCTATGAGACCTTCATTAGAAAAGAACTTTAATACAAGTATTATGTTATAGAGAGGAGAGAAAGAACATAGTTAAAATAGTTTCCCCACGAGACCACCAAAAGTTACATATCCTCTTGCTGGTAAACATCTAGTCCAAGAGAGTTAGCCCAGAGTGGGGCCACTGATGCTCAAAAGCTTGCAGCAAAATATCGAGGGGACAGGTGAGCCTGGAGGGAAATGAGCAAAATCAAAACCTAAATCAAGGTAATGGTTGACATCATCAGCCTCCCTATGGGTCTCTCACATCTCTGTTTCTTTCAAGTGTCTTCTTCCATGCCCACCAAGTCCCAGGTAGGAGTCACAGCTAAGAAACGGGCCTGACTTTTCCACATGTCTTCCTACTCCATAAACTTCTTCCAACTCTTCAAATCTTCTTCCTAGTTCTTTGTTGCTCCCCTCACTGCACAGCTCTACTCTTCCTTAGGTTGCCAGTGAACATGGACCATTCCCTTTCTCTGCTTATCATTCTGTTAGAACTCTATTATCTGTGCTGTAACTTAAGCCAGGACATTTCACTTAAATGACTGGGTTAGTTAAGATACTTTTGGCTCCCTGTATCCCAACCCCAAAACTCACTTGAACTAGTTGGGAAAAGCAAAAGCAAGAATGTAATGAGTCATGTTGCTGGAAAGAGCATAGGTTAATCTGACTACACATGTAACAGTTAATGCATTATGCAGTCATAGTCCTGTTGCCAAAACTCCCTTCCTCCATTCCTTTTTAGAGGGGGAATTTATATATATGAAAACAATGGTATCAGCCAATTTAAACACACATAGTTCCCTAAAAGACCAAGAAGGTAGACGTTAAGTTTTTTCTAGAACTTGACACTTTGGTGATACCTTTAGGGAGCTGGAAAAACACCATGATAAAATACTATCCGGAAGAGGTGGAGCCCCAAAGTGGTGATTTATAGAGTAAATGTTAATTTTATTAGATTATGGGGAATGAGTTCCTGGAAGAGTCAAATAATAGACACCTATTTTAGTCACTCTGAAATTGGGTGCTACATGTAAAACTCCTAAATGTAATGGGACATTTTCTTGAAAAAAAAAGTTACAGGAGTGTTTTTTACTTAAAACTGAAATGACTGAAGAGTTGCCATTGTGTTAATGAAGCTGAAAGGAAAGCAATTAAAAATCTAAATGTCTGAAAAATGACATCCATTAAACCTGCATTATAGTGCTATTAACTAAGGGATTTTATTATGTCATACAAAAAATAGATGCTTATGATGATCAGTTTGGAGCAGATAAAATTGCTTATTTAAATCTATATTTTTCATATTTATCTTAGCTATCTTTTTCTAATTTGTGTAAAACATTCATCACAAGTTGTACAAAATTGTATTGGGGAGGCTAAACATAGTTTGTATAAAGAAATATAGATGAAAAACTAGAGTAGTACTTTGCTTAAAAATTAGCATATATATACATTTGTATGCGTAATGTGTGCATTCTCTGTTTTCTTGTATTTAGTCACTGCTCTAGCAGCTTGTAGCTTCATGTTACAAGAACTAAGGCATTTGATATGTAAAAGATCAGATGCTATATTAATGCTTATCATCCAAATAAAATCAGATTTTCAGTATAAAAACATGAGTTGTAAGACATACATACCATGAAAAAAGTTAATAATTTCTTAAAATAACAGCATTCCTTAACACTGCTAGAATAGTGAGGTAGCAGTTGTAAAAATCCTACCAGACATTAAAAAAAAAAGAAGTCTTAATGAAAAAAAGTATACAATTTAATGAAACAAAATATAACAGCCATCTGAAGAAACCAGTACAGAAAGAAATTTATTATGCAAGAGAGATGACATTTTGAATCAATGAGAAACAAAAGATGGCTATTTTAATAAATGATGTTGAGGAAACTAGGTTGTTATATGTAAAATGTCACTTACATTGTATCTTAGGGTCACTTCTGCATGGGTCAGTGATTAAATATATATGTTCAAGTCCTGTCATTATAAAATTATTAGTTGAGTTTTTTTGCAACATTAGGGTGGAAACATTTTTAATTATGTCTAAAATTCCAGCAGTAGTATAAGAAAACAATAATTATTCATATTATAAAATTAAAGAATTTTATAGAAAAACATCAGGAACAAAATCAAAATTACAGGAAAGTAATGTATGATGGACAAAAGATCACTCTCACTAGCTCATTATACTTTATCAAAATCAAGTCTTTAAAAAAGTTCAGACTCAGGGCACAAAGAGTTAAGACACATGCAAAGGGTTCATAGTTTTCAAAATGTCACAAGCTTTTAAACATATGAGAATCATATTGTTACCAACCTTGGAAATGAGAAAATTAAGCTGAAATAAATGGAGTACATCTCCCCATCTTTCATTGGTTGAAACCAGTTGGATATCAATGAAAAGGAGAGAGATCCATTTATTATTCCCTATTTGGATGGCATTTGCCAGTACCAACTCAACATTCTATAATCAGGTTTGACCTATAATGGCATCTTTCTGGTGGGTAAGGAGGTGGTCCTGTCTTAATTATCATTACCTTCCCTGACCCCTACTAATAGTTTTTTCATTCTCTCTGTGGATTTAGTATGGAGTCAGTCATGGGTCCATTGGGATCACACACCCAGCAGAGCAGCTGAAGGCAAAGTTGTTGCTGAATGCATAGGAACAGTTGAAGACTTGGAAATAGTGATCTGCTCTTTAGGCACTTACATGAGGCCATCTTTTAAGATTGCATGCAGCAGTTTATCAAAACTTCCTGCTGAATTTGAATACCAATTTCAAATTGAAATGGTGACATACCTTTGGGGAAAACCTTTTTGGGAAATCTTTTGGTAAAAAAAAAAAAATAGACGCCTGAATAACAGATTTTAATCACTTAAGTTGAAACATGATTCAGAAGTTCAAGACTGAATATGAAAAGTTTTTGAAGTAGCTTGATTGAATTATTTTACTTACAATTTCTGTTTCATACAAGTACACTTGGAATCTGTGTATTTTTTTAAAATTTATTTTATTTTTATTTTTTAATTATTTTTGCATATTTTACAATATAAATTGTATAACTGCTGATCCCTTATATTCTAATATGTCCAAGTCTAAGAGCATCAATAATGTAAGATAGAATGATTTAGCATGGTGCTTATGGGCCAAAAGGAATGCTTGAATGTTTTGTGTTTCTCTCAATAATCTTGCTGTTAATGTAGTATTTTTTATAATAATTTTGAGATTGTCACATAGGTTGCATGAAAAGCAAATAACTATCTCACTGTTTTTAGGTATCAAATTTCTATGAGAAAGGAAATACAGGATAATAATAATTAAACCCCTGATATGGTGAGTTTTAACTGGAAGTAAATTATACATCTGTTTCCTAGTCTACTAGTTGCAGAGTTTAGAAGCAGTGCTATCTCTTGATAATAAGCATTAGAAATACCAGTAAATCTCTTTCCTCATTAAGAAGAACTAGGACTTACTGGTAAGCTGGCATATTTTATTTCTCAAAAGGGAATATCTGAGAAGAGCCTGAAACATCTTGTTGTAAGAAAATCAATAAGCAAGCAAACAAAAACAAGGTACTTCAATGACAATTTCTGGCTTGGTCTTATTATTGACAGATTTCAGGATGACCTGAGCTTCATCTAGAAAAATCCTTTGGTTGCTCATAACACATTAAATATATGAAAATCCATATCTATAATATTCATAGAGAGAAAGCAATAAGCAAACAAGTAATCACAAAAATATATTTCTTTACCACCATGAGAAATGACCCAGTCGCTCTCTTTGTAAATTTATAAGAGGGCGGATTGAGCTGTAATCCAGGCTTACCTGTTGGAAATATATTCATGATTAAAATAATGCAATAGAAGAGAAAAATTTCCTCTTTTTTAAACAGTGACTAAATATGGATAAAATTATTCAAAGATTTCTAATTTTTCAATTTCATTTATTTTCAACATACTGATCTGGAAAGGATCCTTAATGAATGCACCCTGTAAAACCCTGTAATTCCAAGTGTTTAAAGTATCATCCTTTAGATTGTTTGCTGAGAAAGAGTAAACCAAAATTTGGATTGAAGGCAACAATTGCCATTATTTCAAGTCAGAAATGAACTTCTGCATCACTAATGGTGGAACAACAGAACAGGACTGCTCCCCTGATGTGATGCAATGGAAGGTGGACAGTGTTATCTCTTAAGCACTCTTGTCCAAATTTTTTTAACCTGAATCTGTTTGAGTCTTTAGTTACGACATACTTGTGCTATAATACAAGGTAACTGCAATGTCAGGTGCTTCTTTGGGAGAAAAAGCTGATGAACGCAGATGCTAGGAAACATTCCGGAACTAATAACCTCCCTCTTCAATAAAGCATTAATCTGACCAACACAAGAGCCTTTTAGATAAAGAGATCTGAGGGCTATGGCACCAAAAGCATTGCTTTAAATAGATAATTGCCAACTCACTGACTATAAATATATTGGGGGAAGGTTAAAATGTGAGCAGGGTTTTATATTAGTTGTCAATAGATAGCAGTTGTTCCTTCTGTTGGGTGTGATAGTTAGTTGTGGTTGTGTAAGACTTGTCTATTTTAGAGATTCACACAGGAGCATTTATTATTGAATTGTAACAATGACTATATCTACCTTAGAATATTTTTTTAATTCATAGAATGACTTTATAGGGACTTATCACCTCAGAGAAACATGCATAAAGATAGTTTACCTCAGATCTAGAAGAATGTTCATGAGAAAAACTTACCCAAAAACTACTTCTGCTTGGAATGCCTTTTAATATAGATTTTCCACCCCTAGGGTCCATACCCAAAACACTTCTGCTTTGAATTACTTTATTTTACTTTTATCACAGTATTGGTAAATGATTATTGGGATACCTTCCCCATGCCCCTGATGCTCCTTCCATTCACTCAAACCCCTCTCTCTTTGTTGTTTGTTCATCTGCGTTAAGCCCATTAGTCTCTCTCTCTCTTCTGGCAGTGTCCTTCCATTGTATGAGGGACTGTGATCTTGGGATATGGTAAACCATGCTGGTACATTTTCAGTCTTAACCTTGCATTGGGCAGCCAGTCTGTACTTATTTGTGATCAGTCAGTGTTTTCTCATCACTGGCTGTTTTCTCTACTCCATTTTCTGTGTCCTTTTGTTGCTTCTTTACTTTATAACTCTAGCACCTGGTTTAGGGGACTTCATCCCCAGCCATTGTTGGTGAAGAAGTTTCTCCGTGGGCACAGGCATCTGTGCATGGCCATTGCAGATTATCTCCACTCTCTCAGTTTGCCACTTTGCTGTGAGACTGATGTCCCAACTCTGTGGCCTTCCTCGCCCATGGAATGGGGAGGGACACCTTGCTTAGATGGCATCTCAGAAATGGGATTTTGGCTCATCCATGTAGGTGTGAATCAGTGACAACTTGTCCCTGTAGCTGTTTTTCCAGTCCCACATGCACTGGTCTCTGGATATTCCATCACTTGCATCCTGCTCAGATTTGTGAGCTGGACGTTTACTTAGTCCCTCACCCACTCTATGACAGTGTTTGTATTGGTTGTGCTCTTCTTCTCCCTCCTGAGGACTAGCTGGAGTGAGAGTGAAATGGAACTGGAGTGAGAATGAAATGGAAGAAGCGCCTATACTATCCCCACCCCACCTATGCACCAGACCTCCCAGAATGGGGGCGGGGCCCAGATGAATGTGCAGGTGCAGTCTCAATCCTCCTGGGGGTGGGGGCTTGGCTGAGTCACCCCCAGTTTCCTAGGTTGACAGAAGACTGCCCTGTGCAGTTGTCTGCTGGTGGATGGGGCTAAGATCCAGCCGAGGCTCCCATCCTTGCTCTAGCACAGGAGTCCTACCTGGGGTTCCATGCCACCTTTGCTCCCCACTGGGAAAGGAGCCCCAATGGTCCAAGTTCCTGGGCCATGTGACTGCTTGCTGGTGGGTAAAAAAAAAAAAAAAAACAGTTGAACTGTATAGCTTTGCTAGCAGTTCTCAATGAGGCAGTGCATATGACTTTTTATTTTACTGTTCTTTGCATTCTCTTCATTTTAAACTAATAGAACTCAAAGAGAAAGTGAATGAAAAGATCCTTTTGGGTTCTTAATGCTTCTTATACCTTTCTTTCTTTTTCCACATGAAGTCTGAATGAAAGGAATCTGAATTCCTTCCATGAGGATAGTTAGAAGTAAGAAAAGTAAGAAATTTCTAAAAAAAGTTCTCTTTTAAATTACAAATGACTTTTACAATTATTCAAAGATAAGCACAGGCCTTTAGTAACCAAAAAATAAAGGTATATGTTATAAGTGTCATAGGAATTAGCTGGTTTTATTTTAGTTTTTCAAAAAGACTGTATGGATCAGCAGTTAGAATAAGGAAGTTTGAATAGCTGAAAATTATTAGTTCATTATTTTCATTAAATCTATAAGAACACTTCATCCTTGTAAATAGAGATATGATTATCTAATACATGATACATATTTTTAAAAATATAAGCATTTTTTTCTTAGATTTATTTTACACCTAACAGCTTTAGCAGAAAATTTTCCAGCAAATGTTACCTTTCTTCTTTTCCTAATCCCTTTATCCTTCCTGCCTCTACCTTCATTCTCTTTATTCTATTTTTTAAATTTATATATAAATTTCACAACATTGTAATCCCAGGGGTTTACCCCCCCTCTGCTCCTTTCCTTCCTGCTCAGAGTTGTGCACTTCAGTGTGGTGCTTAGGTTGTATTGACTTTTCCTCGTCTTCCCCCCCCCCCATATCCTATATATTAGTGAAACCATTTGGTTTCTGTCTTTCTTTATGACTTGTTTCTGCTAATATTTCTTCTAAGTACATCCATGTTGTTATGAAATCGTCGAATTTGTCATTTTTAATTGATGAGTAATATTCCATCTTGTATATATACCACATTTGTTTCATCCAGTCATCTGTTTTGGAGCATTTAGGTTGCTTCCATGACCTTGCAATTATAAATCGTGCTCAGTAAACATCCGAGCATAGGTCTCCCATTGTACCTACATCGGGGTCTCTTTGGGGTAGATTCCCAAGAGAGCAATTGCTGGGTCAAATGGTAGTTCCATTTTCATTAACTTGAGGGTCCTCCACACAGTTTTCCATAGTGGTTGAACTAGTTTACATTTCCAACAGCAGTGTAGTAGTGTTCCTTTCTCTCCACATCCTCGCCAGCAATTCTTGTTGCCCCTTCCTTGGATGTGAGCCATTCTTACTGGTGTAAGGTGGTATCTCTTTATTCTAATAATGATAAAGGGTAACTCAGCTGGATAGGCAGCTGGGGCCTTTGGTAGTGATGTAGTTGAAAATCGTATTGGATGCCATACTGTCCTGGTGGGCGGGCTCAGAGAGAAAGACCCATGAGAAAAAAACAGGAAACACAAAGAGAGGAGGCCGCAAGTGTCTCAGTAAAGAGGAACTGGAGTGGCTGGGCTGGGCCGAAGCCTCCCCAAAATAGTGAGCCAGTGGTGGTGAGGCACCATGGTGGGAGTGTAGCAGACAGAGGAGGAGCCGATGTGGAGTCAGATGCAGAATGACAGACTGGGGTTTTGGGGGTGGGAGGAGGTTCAGGGGTGTGGACTGCTGAGGGCAGGCCCAGTGACTGTGGCCAGACACCGCCGAAGCTAGAAAAGGAAGTGTGTGGCACTGGAGCAAGGTGGCATGGAAAACTGGAAAGCTGGTACCTGGAGAAAACCAGGATTTGAAAGCTGATTTTGCATCAGTATTCCTTGGAAAAGTTTGAAGAAACTTGGAGAAGCTGAGCAACTTGGAATGTTGAAGAGAGAAGCAAAGAGAAGATGGAAAAGAAAGAGTAGATTTTGCAAAGTCCCTATCTCCAATTTGAAGGGGCGAAAGGGCATCATTTGGACATGCATTTTGGGGATCTTTGGGACTAAGAACAGTGATGGGGATAAGATAATTGGCCACTTGTGTCTTTAATGACTTTTCATATATTATCAGTAGGACCAATGGAAGAGCTTGATGAATAATATCAGAGTAACCAATGATTTTATTCTGTGTAATTAATCTGAATTGAACTTTAAAATACATTAAAATGGAAAATTTTAAGTCCTTTCAAAAGTGATTTTTTTTCACTATGTTGAATATAAGGCTGTTAAATAAATTTGAAATCAACTTGAATTGCCATTAAGTTCATTCATATGACGTCAAGCACGAGAATTACACCTTTGACATTCATAAGATGATATGAAGTTTCTTGAATACTACGCCACCCTAGATACTTAACCTACTAAGTTTGGATATTTGTACACAAAAGAGGATAGTGATTACTGGAGTAAGATTGGAACCTTAGGGAAAAGTTGATTTTATAAAAGAAGAAAACATGTAGGATATGACCCAGAGCTAAGTCAAATAAAATATAAATTAAAGAGGAACAATCAGTGATCTCACATGGAAACAAGTATTGAATGGTTTACATTATTACAGTTGGTCTGTTATTAGAAGAAATGCTGCTAAGAGGATTATAACAAATCCTGGCCAGCAAAATGGAAACTTATTTTTCAAAAATAATTATTAATAAAATGTATCTTATTAAAACAAATTATAGATGTTACATAATCACATTGTGTCATCAAAGCAAAAAACATATTATTCACTAAAAGCAAATTAAGAATCAAACTCAGAAATTCAAATTTTTATAGAAAGGAAAGACTAATATGATGGTGGGTAGGCATTAATTGTTACATATTTTTACAAAGTAATAGTGAAAATGATTTTTGACTGCACAGTAATGTGTTTTTAATAATACTGGGATAACTGGGTACTTTTAGGGTATAATATTTTTAGATATACCTCTTAAAAAGTTTCCCAATTGAACAAATGTTTGAATGCCAAAAATATCCTAAGATAATCTATCATCTTGATATAAAGAAATCTTTCTAATTATAAGAAATGAGACTTCTAAGAACTTACAAGAAACACACTTATGAGAAATACAAAAATATGAAAAGAAATTGGTTAGCAGTTGGCTTAAAATCTAGGCTCTCCTTTATCTTATCTGCTATCACCATTCTAGATTTTTGTCTTCCTGGAAATCCCTTCATTATCTTGTTAGCTACATGATGCTTTAAGGAAGATTTATTGGGTACATCATCATGTCTATTTAGCTTTCTGCCATCTAAGACTTCATAAAAAGGTTCCCACCTATTGTTCCTTGCAGCATAATTTTAGGTCCATCTGCTGTTGAAGCCCATCGTTTCTCTACTCTACATTGGATGGAATGTACACAACGCAGGTATCATTGAACTGTGCATTGGATGGGCTTCATGCTGAACCTCAGCATGTTTAGTTACAGCCCTCCATTCCCACCCCAGCTTGCAGTACAGATAAAGCGTGTTTGAACACTGCCCTTCAGCAAGCCCTTACTAATCTATAGAGTTTAAAACTCAGGATGAAATACATCCATCATCGCTAGCTGCACAGTGGTGTCTGCTAGGAGCAGTCTGCATGGCCAAGGAGTCTGGGCATGAGGGATTGAACTAAAATGCTAGAGAAGCAAGCCTCAGGCTATGTCGAGGGATGGGGAGATGCCTTGAGTTGGTGGCATGGTCATATTGAAAGTATGCATCAGAGAATGAGAAGCTCTTTCATTTGGGATGTCTTGGAGTTGTTTTGCCTTTGTGGTGGAGGAGGCTAGTGATATACATTGGCCTTGAGTCAAGGCTGAGGTGAAGAAAATAACAAACCTATTCCACATCTGCCTTCTTCAAAATCTGAGTCCAAGATTATGGTGACTTTCATATGAAGTGTAGACCAAGTTTGGGGTTAGCAGTGAGGATGGTGTGCCCTTGAGAGACCAGCATAGCCAAGCTGCCAGTCACTGTTCTGTTTTGGGGAAGCACAAAAGAGGATGAACAGAGCTATCAATTGTTTTCCATTACAGAAGTTTACTAAAATTCCCCAGTGATAGTGTGCCTTTTTAAAAAAATAATTGTTCAGTATTTAAAGCAAAAAATCAAAACAAAACAAACAACAACAAAAGAAAAATAACAAAACCCAACCAAAAATTCTTATTTCAGATATTCACCTCATGCTGGGAAAAATCTTGGGAATCAGTATGACAGACTGGTTTAAAGGAACTTGGTTTTATGCACAGGATGCCAGAAAGTGGAAATCACCCTATGTCTTCTATCCCAGGGCTATTGATCTTATTTAGTCCAGTATTTCTAGTGTTTCTTACTATATGGTTTGACCTACTCCTCTGTCTATATGTGGACTAAGGTGGACTGTACAATGGTTGACTCTAGTAATTTATTGAATTTGACTGGACACCAACAAACTGTCTTGGAAAGACAGCTCTTCCTCTTGGGAGTGACATCATCTGAACTCAGTTTCTCCTCAGACGGGATCTGGGAATCCCTGCCGGGCAGCTTTTCTGGAGTCCACCACACACTCTGCTTGCTGTTCCCGTGGCCCACTCCTCTTTAAGGTGCAAACTGCTGTCACCAAGGGCATAACCCTGGCACTGCCCACCCCAGCGAGTGAACAGCTCCACAGGTCCTGCAATTTGTTCTCACTGTGCTTGCAGTCATGATGGTGTTTGCCACAACAGTTTTGTACAGAGGGATGATGCAGGGAAAGATTAACCCTGCATCTTGTTAATTCCCCCTTACTAATCAGATCTCAGCTTAAATGCTTCATTTCAGAAAAGGTTTCTTTTCCTAATCACCTTAGCTCATTTCTTACACTGTTGTTTACATTCTCATGCCTCCTCTGTGGTATCTGTGGGCATATTGTACTCAGGCTACTGTGGACAGGAGTGTTTATGTAAAATACTTGACAGATGTTGTTTTTCCACAAAGACTGTAATGTCCTTCAGAGAGAGGAGAGTCTGCTTTGCTCACTGCAGTGTACTCAGAGATTGGCAAATAGCAAACACCCAGTGAGTAGCTATTACGTGAGTGAATGATTCAAATAGTAATTCCATAAAGAATATATAACATGCATTTTGTTATTCATTTCTTATAGGATAAGCACAGAGTTTATTTTTGAAATATTAATGTATATGTATTTGATAAATCATGAATTTAAGGAGTTAACTGACATTAATCTCTTCTACTTACACTTTGCAAGTTTTATGATGGGGCAGGGGGCAGCATTTATACTGTGAAGGCAGGGAGCAACATATATGGCTCTTTTTTATTTTTATTTTGAGACTAGGTTTCACTAGCTATTTTGCCTGGGGTAGTCCCGATTCCATGGACTCAAGCAATCCAGGCCTCATCCTTCCAGGTAGCTACATGACTCTTGATGTAGTTTATGGCTATGTGGACAAGACAGACAACAAGCAGTCATCCCAATAGCTACCACCCATACTTATTATTCATCTGACATGTATCATAGGAGGGGTCTGCAGCAGTTGCAAAATAATGGCGTTCTGAGTGATATAATGTGGGATTGGTAAATTCATGTAAGCCTAAATTCTGAATAGTGAAATTGAGTTGATCTTAAGGAAATATAGCATCAGAAGAAGATGGAATGCTCTGTTTGGGGAATATGTATCAAGCATATACCGGAATCAGTCCTCTGTCAGACAAAATTCACCATGGGAAATTCTCTGCATGGCAGTGTTTCAATTTCAATAATTGCTGATTGCTGTGTTCAAGACAGCCATGAACAACAGAGAAATCTGTAAGGACATAAAAATTAGTTCTGTTGCATTATTCACTTAGCTCTCAAATTCTTGTACACAATACATACATACAATGAGAATTCAGTGGATACTTGTATTTTTCAGAATTACTGTTTTAAAACTTTCCACTGTAACATCTTCAGTTTTCTCTTCACATATCAGTGAAAATGTCATATATAAAATAAACAGTAGCTGTATTACATCCTGGCTATTATGTTTTCTCAGAAAATCCAAGCATGGATATGTGTGAAGAAAGCTTAATTGCTGTGCTTATTGTTAGCTAATAGGTAGACAGCATGGATTTCTAAGATCGCATAATGAAGTAAATTCTCCCAGCTCTGTCATCAGGAATAACTACTTTATTTCTTCTGATTCAACTAGTAGATGATGGCAGGATGAAAGTACACATAGCTGCATGTAAATGAGAATAACCAGTTGAGAAGTAAATGCAGCGACTCATGGGATGGTAATGTTTAGAACAATAACAGCAAAAAGAAAAAAAAGAAAACGATGCGGAAACCACAGGCACAGAAAATATGTACCAGACATTTTCCTTTCCAAAAAAATCGAAATGATTTCATCTTTCATCTGTATTTTCAAATAGTTTGCTTTAATATTTGACACTCAAGGTTAACATGAAAGGTGTCAGATGATGAGCTCATTGAGGTGTAAGAAACAAAAACTGCAGAAATGTTGATTGTGCTGACCCAATGGAGCACGAGTCAAAATGGAAAGCTCTTACCAGAGGGTCGTCACTAAGCATCTAACCTAAATATGAAGGAAGGCATGCCCTCTGTCACAGGTGTGTCACCAGATCTAGCATTAGGATGGAAGAATGCATCTTCCCACCCTAAAAAGAATCTGACTTGAGAATTCTCACCTTTTGATTCCTTCACAAAATTTCGTTCAGCTGAGTAGAGAGAGCCTAGTCCCCAGGCAGACTCCTTCCTAACCCGTAGACAGTAATGTTTTCATCCAGGGGATGTAAGACCCAAGCCAGACCCAAATCCTGAAAACTCTGAAGAACAGTCATGGATTTCAGAGGACCCTTTGAAGTGAGCTCAGATTGTGTTTTGTTCTCCCTGTGTGCATCCTAAGACCTACAACACCCCCTGCTAACCTGCCCATCCCTATTTGAACTTGTCTCTCGCAGAAACCCAACCCACCTGGGCATCCCCATTCTCCTGTCAGGTCAACACACAGGGGCATTCAAGTGCTCATCTTTTGGCTTTGGCCATTCATTTTTCTCTTTGCCTACATCTCCATACCCTTCGGAGGGCATAAAGGATGCAAATTTCCTGTGCATATTTGTTCAGCAGTGCTGAAATTGTCCACCATAGGGCACTTTCCCAAAATTATCCCTATAATCCCTATCGCTAAAAGCTCCAGATAAAATTTCAAGTTGCTGTAAATTGGTTTTTCTTTTTCTGTTCACCTACTTTACCAATTCTATGCCTGTTACTTCAGGAGCGTCATCACAAAAATCATGTGAGTTTGCTAGTCACCTGTCTTCAGTAACTACTGCAGTACAGAATATGGAGAAGACATGAGGAAAGAAAAGTGTGCTCACACTGAAATTCATACAGAATGGATCTAATAGAAGAAAATTATGCTTGGACAAAAGGGGCCGCATTACTGTCCCTTGTGTTACTTTAATTTGGGTGACATTTTAGTCTAGTGTAAGAGGTTAGTCCTGTTGCAATGTGTCTTCTTAACGTAAATCTTACTATCTTTTCCAGACACTTTCTCATCCCCATTTGCCATGCAGGCAGACAAGTAAAGGAATTACACAGGCAAGATTGAGTCAGGACCTATTACACTAGAAAATTTTCCACAAAAATATCTTTTTAAAAAAATATTATCAATTACACACCTATAAACAATGTCCCTCACTCACCTATTTCAGTACTCAGCATGCGGTGTTATTTTTATTTTACTGAACATAATACAGCAAGAGCAGTTCTTCCCCTCCTCCATTTCTTCTCTTGTTCTTTTTTAAATATTTGCTGATAAAGAAGATCTATTTTTAAAAATTATTTATTTTATTTTATATCGTTGAAGAACATCTATTTCATGTACATAAAAAGTTTGATGCTAGCTAAGGCCATGCCAGAAAGTCCGGGCAATACTTATCCTGGGAGAAGGCTAGGAACTGTCTGTTCTTCATACAGATGACATCCCTGATGCTGCTAACCAAGCTGGATACTCTGAATTAACTGGCAACAGCAGTCAAGTCCTTCAGGATCTTGTATCTTATGTCTTTTCACTTCTTGCATATGATCTTTTTAATGTGGTTTTGATGACATTTGTGAAAAGTATTTCATGCTGAACTTAGACAAAAGTACCTGTGATAAATTTGCAAGATATACATCTACATGTGCAAATGGTTATTGGGGGCTTTAGAGGCACAGCCTGGGGATACAGATTCAAGGAGCATTTGATCTGAAAGCCCCAAGTTTGCAGTCTTAAAATAGATTGGTGAAGTGGTTCTTTCTCAGTCTGCCATATTTCCTGATAGACTCCTCTGTTTCTCTGAGTACAGTTATTTTAGTTTTCAGTTGTTGTTTCAGCGTTTAAGTTTGCTTCAAGTCCTGTTTTCTAATCCCAGAAACTGGATTTGCTTCTAGTGACCATTCTTCACTTCCTGAAAGTCATCTTTTCCTGTTTCTTTAGGAAATGCATCTCAGCATTTCACTCATTTGCTCATTCATTTTTAAGACTTAGAATGGAATTCATCCAGATCTGGAAATTTGAATTCAGTCAGAGGCCCTAATCCTTAATCCTCTTTTCATTACTATCCAGACTTTATTGCTTTCAACTCTCCTCCCTCCGCCCCAACCATTCCTTCTACCCTTTTGACCCTTCGTTGCAAGTGAGCACATTTTTCAATTATTACCCACATTAAAATAAGCACAAACTGTATGCAAAAATGGTTCTTGGTGCATTTTCAATTTTAGAGGTTTACACAGACCTTTGCACACAATATGTATCAGCACAAATGCATCAGCTTTTGGATAAAACAAGCTGGTACCTTGCAAAGCACTATTGCATAATACATTTGAAACCAACACTAGGTAAACTCATTAATTAATTGTTCATCTGCCTTTTACTCCATACTTTCTAAGGTTTTGTAATCATAGGCAAAACAATTATATTTCATTCAATCAGTTTTCTAGGTGTCATTTGTCATGTGCTAGAAATTCTAAGATGGAAAATACATTGTCTTTACAGGCTTCAGAGTTTCACAGGATTGGAAGTCTATACTAAGGGATCAGAGCCACTCTGACAGCTCTGGGCCCTATGAGTGAACTGAACTGTCACTGTGGCTGGCTCTGTCTCCAGGTTTGACCCGGGGCAGGATGAGATGAGCTGTAGGGCAAAGACAGATAGGGAAGAGTAAGTATAATCATTCTGTGAAGAACATTTATATTCACCATTTTGCCCTTCCATTTGAACTGCAAGGACCATTTTTGAGATTAATTGCTCTGTCTCAGTGCTTCTTATCCATGGTGCACTTTTTAAGAAAACATTTCCTTGTTATTTCTTCTTTTTTTCCAGTTATGTATTATGGAAAGGATGCTTTGGGGAACATGACAAAGACCGAGCATACAGGTTAGGAATGGAATTGAGATGACAGCTCAAGTTTGTCAACATCTTTCTAAGAAAGTAACACATTAGAGAACTGCCCTCAACTAGAAACAATTGCTTTTTTGAAGATATGCTGTAGTTGCCATGTGATTTATTCTCCTTTACAAAGAATATCTAATCTGAACAGGCAGAGGAGACTGTCTCTCCCTAAAAGAAATTTTCTATTAAAAAATGAGGTCAAACAACCAAGGTAACTTCTGCATCCATCAACATTGTTTACTTGCTCCTCTTTGCTCTTACCCAGGAAGAATAAAATGCCACAGGGTGGTAGATGCTTCCTAAGATTCTATGTCTTCGCTACCAGTTATCCCTTCATATCAATTTAACACTATACATCTGATATTATATAAAATACAATGACCATTACAAAGCTTCTTTACTGTGCTCTATAGATTCTGGAATTTCTGCCCAGCTCTAGAATTTCCTTTGTCCCTAACCAGTTATGCCTAATTCTCTCGTTTACATTCACTGTCTAGGAGCACAGTGAGTTCTCCTATTTCCCAAATTTCAAGGATGATGTACAGTGTTATTAATTATAATCTCCATGTTCTGCTTCAAAACTGAGTCCCTTCTCATCTTCTTTACCTATTGCTCTACTCCTACCCCCTCCCTCAAGCAACCAGCAACCTGAGCATTACATCTGTGAACTGATTTTTTTAGCCTTCCCATATGAGACCATCCTGAGGTTGTCTTTCACTATTTGACTTATTTTTTTAGCATAATACTCCAGGTTCCATCCAGGTTCTTACAAATGACAATGTAGTCTTCCTTTTAAATGAGTGAATACTATTTCATTATATATGCAAATATATCCATAGATACATATAGATCACAGTTTCTTCAGTCCATTCATGTCTCTGCAGACATTAAGTTGTCTCCATATTTTGGCTGTTGTAAATAACACTGCAGGGAACATAAATTGCAGATATATTTTTGAGTTATATTGTTTCCCTGTATTTGCATAAATATCCACAAAGTGGAATAGTTGTATCAGATCATAGTTTTGTGTTTTTGAGGAAGTTCCACAGTTACCCTCAGGAGCAACAACAGTGTACAAGGTGCCCTTCTCCGCATCATGGCTCATCTTTAATTTAACTCATTCATTTAATTTAATTCACGAACTTTTATATTATTGACAGGTATAGATTTAGAGGCAGATTTAGATTTTCTGTCCTGCTCTCTTCGCTCATGATTTGATGACTCTCTTTAGTGGTTTGCTTCAATACCTTTATCTTTTCTGTGCTTGTTGTAATTTTTTGATTTGATATTCCAGTGAGGCTTACAACAACTTCTAGCAGTCTGCCTGAAATTAGTGATAATTGAAGTGGCAGTGCATTTTTAAAAATTTTTTGGCATTTGAACTATAATGGGTCTTCTTGGATTCCACTGGAAATCTTGGGGTGGCTTGGTTGATACTGCACATGTCTCTCTTATTTTCCAATTCAAGGAAGTTCCAGTCCCTAGGTTAGGAAGTTATCAGTCATTCTTTCTTCACATATGTTTTCTTTCTGTCCCCCTTCTCCCAGGTATGCTTCAGTCTATTCTCTGTGCAGTGCCTGAGTCTGGTAGTCTTCCAGGAACAGTCTGCACAAATTCCAAGAACAGTCTGCACAAACAGTCTGTGGGAGTCTAGAATACATGCCCCTTACAGGCTATGGAGGGTCAGGCCCCAGTTTGAGGCAGTGGAAAGTTAACATAAGAGTGGAAAGCTTGATGGTGTGTAGATGCTAATCTCTAGAGATTCTGGTGCCTGGAGTGTGGTGGAGGGAGAGAACAGAGGTCTCTCTTGCTCTTCCTTGGAAGGGGATGACAGTTATCCCTTAGTGGTTGGATTTTTGATGTAAGATGCCCTGACATCACTGTTTCTCTGCACAACCTCAGTTGGGTTTTACTTCAGTACTTGGTTTTCTGCTACTTATGTGATTGTGAATCTGGGAGAGAGACCCATTAAATGGTTAAATAGTATTACTGTCACAGAATACTGCACTGCATTGAATAATTCTAGCTTTGAAAGACCCCCAAATAGTAGGGTGTGGGATATGCCAATATAGCTTATTTAAAGAACAGTTCTTGATTTTGCCCTATTATTTCTCATTATTCAGACTAGAATACAAAAGAGAGAACCTTAGTGAGTTGTTTTTGTATTGAAATAGGAGAAAAAATAAAATACAAATGCTTGTGGTTTTTGTTTATTTGTTTAATATCATCTATGATGTACTTTTTTCCAAGAGCAGTTCAAGTTGGAGGAAAAAGCTCAATTTTGTCATTCATTACTTTGACCAAATAAAAAAAAAGAAATTCACCTCTATATTCATCTCTGTATTGTTTTCCCATTAAAGTGAGAAGACAGTGTGATTCTTACTATGTACTAGTTAGTTTTATATAATATTTTAAATCAGTCACAAAACCATTTACTAGCCAATAAAATACTTGCCAGTCTAGTCCCATTAGAGGATGATTTTAGAGATTTTTCTCACAAGTACATTCATTCACATCTACAGTTCATTCTGCTCAGTTGTGGTGAATGCCATGACGTTTGGCTTCTGCTCCCTATTACATAAAACAGAAAAGGCAAACATCTTGATTCTTCATACAAATCAGTATAAATTATAATTACTCTAATTTTTTATTTAGGTACACATTATAATGTGTAATGCTTTAGAATAGGTGTATCTAAGACAAAAATCTCAATTCTTAGATGCGCTACTATTTGTTCTTTAATGAGTATTCATCTTACAATAAGTAGGAACTGTGGTAATCCTATCTCAACACCCCTTCTTTCCTATGGTTAAACATAAACTGTGCCTTGTATTAAATAAAAGTAAAGGTTAAAATTGGGGACATAGTTTGTTATTTATACCTAATAAGTCTCTCCCCAGAAAAAGAAAATTTTAAAACAAAGACTTATATCAATGGTATTTCGAGAGCACCTAAATCTATTAGGTAAAATGACATACTGTACCAGATGAAAAAATAGAGACCATATCACATCTTTTATTTAATGTAAAATAAGGTAACATGAAGCAATTCACATATGATTTGTCATTATATGCTTAGTAGTTTTGTCTGACATTGATTTAAAGAACATTTTTTTCTTCAGTGGTAATATCAGATATTTCACAATGTAATTAGCAGCAACCTCTTTCTGAATATAATTTCATTCATTTTTAGATACTACAAAATTGCTTAAATTCAGGGGCTACATAATTATGACAGAATAAAATAAGTTGAAACTTACTTCAAAATGAGGATCCAAATGAACATAGAACAGATTATAATGAGAGTTGAAGCAGCTATGGAAATAAGAATCCTTGGCAATTTAATAAAGTATTCTTAAAGCAACAGATAACCTGGAAGAACATTTCCTTAATACCTTCAACTTTTGAAAATAGTCATAGTAAGAGAATCCTAATTTACAATTTTCTTTTACTTGTTGCTATGTACCACTTGGCAATGTCTGCAGATAAGTTGCTAAAAATCCTTGCCATTTCCAAAGTTCCTTGGTCATGATCTCAGATGATTAAAAATAGATGGGATGATGAAATATTGATAGGACCCTCTGACTTACAGGTGGAAATGTTTCCCTAGGGTATAACCTCTTAAACCGCTTATGGAAGGTGTTCCAGTATTTTTAATATTCCTGAGCAGAATTAACTATGATAAAGTGAGTGTTTGGGAAATGCTATTAGCCCACACATTTTTTACTATTAAAATTGATCTTCAACCCTTTTATAAATTTTTCCCCAGTTCGTAAATTACAAATATCCCTTGCTATTGGCTACTTTAAAAACCAGCCTATCTCAGGGGTAGCCATTCTTATAACAGATAAAACAGACTTAAAAATAAAATGGACAAGGAAGGTTAATATATAATGATAAAGGGGTTAATCCACCAGAAAGACATTAAAGTTATTAATATAGATTCATCAAATGAGGGAACACCAAAATTCGTAAGACAATTACTAAGGGAACTGAAAGTAAACATTGGTGAGCATACATATGTGGTAAGAGACTTTAACATCCTACTCTCACCAAAGGACAGATCAATGAAACAGAAACTAAATAGGGACACTAAAGCCTTAAAGGAAGATCTAGACCAAATGGACCTAATAGATAATAGATACAGGGCATTGCAACCCAAAGAAAAAAGAATACACTTTCTTCGCAAACACACGTGAATCATTCTCCATGATTCTCTAGTACACGGACCATAAGATATATGCTAGACCACATACTAGATTATAAGATAAACGTGGATAAAAACACAAAAACTTAAATAGTACCAACTTTTTTCTCAGACCATAAAGGTATAGAACTGAAAATCAACAATGAAAAGAAAATAAGGAAAGAGTACACTACATGGAGACTTGAACAACAGGCTACTGGAAGATGACTGGATAAAGGAGAAAATAAAAACAAAAATCAAAGCTTATTTGGAAACAAATGATAAAAATGATACAACTTTCCAAAATGTATGGGACTCAGCAAAAGTAGTATTAAGAGGAAGGTTCATAGCTATACAGGTTCATATGAAAGACAGTATTAAGCAAAAGCAGTATTAAGAGGAGGGTTCATAGCTATACAGGTTCATATCAAAAATCAACCAAGAAATAGTTCAAACTAATAACCTAATCTCCCAACTTGAGGAACTAGAAAGGGAATAACAAAAAACCCTAAAACCTAACAGAAGACAAGAAATAGTAAAAATAAAAGCAGAGATAAAAGAAATAGAAACCAAAAAGACCATTGAGAAGATAAACAAAGCCAAAAGCTGATTCTTTGAAAAAACTAATAAACCCCTAGCAAGGCTCACAAAGAAAAGAGGGGAGAAAACTCAAATAAGCATGCGCATAATTGAAAAAAGAGAAATTACAACCAAATACAGCAGAAATCCAAAAGATAATTAGAGATTACTATGAACACCTATATGCAAACAAATATAACAACCTGGATATAGGTTGAGGATACAACCTGTATCCTCAAATGATACAACCATCCAAAAATGAACAAAGAATAGAGACCTTAAATAGACCAATCACAAGCAATGAAATTGAGGCAGTCATTAGAACTCTCCCTAAAAACAAGAACCCAGGTTTCACAAATGAATTCTACCAAATATTCAAAGAGGAAATAACACCTGTACTGTTAAAACTCTTCCAAAAACATTGAGAAAAAAAGAAAACTATCAAATACATTCTATGAAGCAAACATTACACTAATTCTAAAACAAAAAACAAAACAAAGAAACAAAAAAACAGCACAAAGGAAGAAAACTATAGACTAATCTTCCTAATGAACACAGATGCAAAAAGTCTAAACAAAATCCTAGAAAATCAAATCCAACAGTGCATAAAAAGGATTGTCCAACCTGACAAAAAAGGATTCATCCCAGAGGCACTGGGATGGTTCAGCATCTGAAAATCAATCAACATAATCCATCACATCAACAATGAGAAAAACAAAAACCGAATGATCATATCCTTAGATGCAGAAAAAATTTTCAATAAAATTCAACACCCCTTCACCCATTCATGATGAAAATCATTGAAGAAGTAGGAATAAAAGAAACATATCTCAACATAATAAAAGTCATATATGATAAACCCATAGCAAACATTATCCTTAATGGGGAAAAACTGAAACCATTTTAATTAAGATCTGGAACCAGACAAGTTCAAGCCTACTCTTACCACTACAAGCCTACTCTTACCACTGCTTTTCAACATAGTACTGGAAGTTCAAGCTATGGTGATAAAGCAAAAGAAAGACATAGGGAAAGAAAAAATGAAACTATCATTATCTGCAGATGACATGATACCCTTATATAGAAAAACCCAAATAATCCACAGGAAAAAAAAAACGAATTGAACTAATAAACCAGTACAGTAAAATAGGTGGCTATAAAATCAACACAGAAATCATGTGTGTTGAAATGGCCTTCTTATATGCAAAAACTCAGTCAGAAAAAGAAATTAAAAAAAAAAAAAACTACTCCATTTACTATTACACTACTGAAAATTAAATATCTGAGAAAAACCTAATAAAGGATGTGAAGAATCTATACAAAGAAAACTTAAAAAAAAAAAGTATTCCTAAAAGGAATAGAAGACATAATATGGAAAGCCATTTCCTGCTCATGGACTGGAAGAATCAACATTATCAAAATGGCTAGTCTACCAAAAACCATCTACAGATTTGATGCAATCCTTATAAAAATCCCAAGGACTTTTTTTTTGAGACTAGGTCTCACTATATTTTTGCCTGTGGAACTGCAGGCTCACATTGCCCAGGGTACCACAGACTCAAGCAATCCCCCCCAGCCACAGCATCCCAAGTAGCTGGGATTACAGGCATATGCCACCATGCCCAGCTATATTTTTTTGGATCTAGGTCTTGCTACATGCACCTGGCAGGACTCAAACTGCAATCCCTGACCCTGGCCATTGCTTTCTAGGCTGCTGCTTACGGGCATGCACCACCATGCCTGGCCCCCAAGGACATTTTTTAAAGAAACAGAACAAAAATTGCTAAAATTCATCTGGAACAACAAAAGACCTCGAATATCCAAAATCCTCCTGACCCAGAAAAGAGAGAATGGAGGTATTACAATCCCAAACTTCAAATTATATTATAAAACCATAATAATTAAAACAACATGGTACTAGTACAAAAACAGATAATCAGGCCAATGGTTCAGAATCGAGTATCCAGAAATAAAACCACACATATATGGACAACTAATCCATATATGGATTAGTTTGGACAAAGGGCCCTTTTTGGACAAAGGGCCAAAAAACATGCATTGGAAACAAGGACAGCTTCTTCAATAAACAGTTCTGGGAAAACTGGACCAAGACATGTGAAGAAATAAACCAAGACAACTCCCTTACACTATGTACAAAAACCAACTCAAAATGGATAAAAGACTTGGATGTAAGACCTGAAACCATTAAGTACGTGGAGGAAAGCTTCCTTGAATCACATATCAGAAATCCATTTCTGGACACATCTACAACTGGCAAAAAAAAAAAATGAAGGAAAACATAAATAGCTGGGACTACATCAAACTAAAAAGCTTCTGTACAGCAAAAGAGACAATAAACAAAACAAAAAGAAACCCAAACAACTGGGAGAAAAATTTTGCCCTCCATGCAAGTGATAAGGGACTGATAACAAAGATCCACAAAGAACCCACACAACTTAACAAAAAAAAAGCAAAAAGCCCAGTTAAAAAATGGGGAGAAGAAATAAAAAAAAACATTTCTTCAAAGAGAAAATGCAGATGGCTAATAGACATATGAAAAAATGCTCCACATCACTAATAATCAGGGAAATGTAAGTCAAAACCACATTGAGATACCATCTTACAACAGTAAGAATGGCCCATATAAAAGAAAATGGACAGCAGAAAGAGTTGGCATGGATGTGAAGAAAAATTAACACTCTTACTCTGCTGGTGGGACTGCAAACTGGTCCAGCCACTATGGAAGGCTGTGTGGACAACCCTCAAACAATTGAAAGTAGAACTACCATTTGACCCAGCAATCCCACTACTGGAATCTACCCAAAGGATACAAAATCACTAATTCATAAGGACACCTGCATGCTCATATTTATTGCATTTATATGTACATGCATATAATTCTTTACAATTGCCAAAATATGGAAACAACCCAAATGCACCAAAACTGATGAATGGCCAAAAAAGATGTGATCTGTTTACAAAATGGAATATTGTGCATCAATCAAAGAAGACAATCTTATGTCATTTGCAGCAACACAGATAGAACTAGAAGGAATCATGTTACCGGAAATAAGCCAGAAAGAAAAAGAGAAATATTGGATGGTCTCACTTATATGAGAGATTTATAGAAAACTATAAAACTGCCAAAAATATAGAACTGAAACATAGAACAAGAGAGGGGGAGTGCACAAAAGACTGAGGCCGTTCACAAGTGATAAGGTGATGGGAGAACCCCAGGGTAGACAATAATGTTTTATACACACACACACACACACACACACACACACACACATATACAAATATATATGTGCAATCAATAAAAAATAAAAATAAAAAAATCAGCCTATCTGATGGGAAATAAATAAAAGGGAAAGTATTCACAGTCTCTGTTCAGATTTCTTGTTTTCTCCAGTCTGCACGCTGGAGTTGAAACATGTACTTCATTCTGAAAATCTGCTTGGTTCTTCTTGACCATCTTCAATCTGAAATGCAAACAGCTAAACAAAAGTAATTGGGAAGTAAAAGTAAGGCATCAAGAGAGCTGCCAGAGATGTTGCATAAGCACTTGGAGGTCTTACTTCAAGAGTAACTTTTCTAGTACCTCCCTCTAATCATTTTCTCCTGTAGCTGAATCCTCTCTTGGAGAATTAGGAGGGAATACTTTGTCTACAACAAAGGTTGTGAAAGTTAGTCCCAAATTTCCTTTTCCTAATTGAGGTTCTGGTTTCTCACATCCATCAGCTCCTTAGCTGTTATGAAGTTGCTTTACATATTGGGTATTCAGATAGTACTTCATACCAAAATGTTTAAAACAATGAGTAGAGGGTGACTATTTTCATTTGAACCACATTATGTGTTAGGATGCCAGTGGCAGTGACTGTCATTTATATTCTCACATAATGACTCTGAGAGATAGATTTTTCTTATAAGTGATTATGAATTCAGTGAACACTATTGTACACTTAATTCTCAGTTGTGAGAATCAAATTTCTTTAATTTAAAATGTATTCCTCACATAATTTCTGAGCATCACATATATGACAGGTGCTAAAAATGCTGTTTTAAATGCAGTGTAGACACTTCCTAATGCATTGCTTCATCATTTTCATTTTAGTAAAGATCTATGTTAATTGCCTGCCAGCTTAATCTATGTTAATAGGTCATGTTGATGGTTTAGAATGCATATAAAAACTTATGGTAAACTCTATACAGTTTTCTTACCTTAAAGAAATTGAATTAACAGAAAATCACTGTTCCCTCTCTCATTTCCTCTCCTTTCCTTCTTCCTGTAAGAAGTACCTAACATACTAGAAACTGATTTTGCTTAAATGTAATTGTCACAAATTACTTACAGTGTGTATATATATATAAAGTAATTTGTGACTATTATGCATCTATTTTATATATATATATGTTAATAATCCAAGCTGAGGTCAAAATAAATTCTTCCAGCGATTATTAAGAAATATGAATTTTACTTAACTAAGAAAAGTGGGAGGAGTGGAAATTCCAGAAATGTTACAATTGAAAAGTCACACCAAGTTATCACATCTTAGTTTTATGGGTTGCATCCTACTGGTCACGAATGAAATTCAGTGGTTAATGTACAAGTCCTTGCTTAATGCTGAGCCTACTGACTAGCACATCCTATATTGGACTTTATTTATCACTAAAGAAATGACTGCAGATACAATTGGCTACCTAGCCTTGTCTGCATCCTGTATGCAGCATGCTGAGTCTTGGACCCACCAGAGTCTGTGTTCCTGACCCTGTGTTATGCTGCTCATGTTGGGGTTAATACAGAAGCCTCTTTCTCATGTATTCATTCAAGTACATTTCAGTCTGCATGCATTATTTCTTTGATGCTCTGTTGCATAGATTTGTAATGGAAATATGTTTTACACACCTGTAGGAGATAGCATGTTTAGCGTGATAAGTTATGTGTGGTCCTTTTATCATAAAACTTCTTCAGAAGCTTCTGCCAGTGCTCTTCTCAGATTTATAATTAAAATGAATTGTTGAGTTTCTACAAAAACTGGTTATTACTGTACAATTTTTAAAGGTGACATTTTTCAAGTCATTTTGGGGCTCCCAGCTTTTTGCTCAGAATATATCATCTTGATTGGAGACCAGTTTTAATTTTTTTTCATCCAAGGAAGATATTTTGTGTTTCAGAAACACTACAAAAAACTCTGTGAATTGTCTTTCATATATCCAAAGTATGCGTGAAATCAGCTTTGTTTTTCCTTCCTTGATTGTGGCTCCATTTTAGCTTTCAAATTTTCTATGGAAATTACTCTTCTGTCTTACCCTTCTTTTTCCTCTTCTGTATTTCTTAGGTACACTCAGTTTTTCTTGACCTTGGGAAAATAATACCTGCCATAAGATTGGCTCTAGTATTTCCCAGTATTTGATGCTGGGTACTCTGAACAACAATGAGTACTAAGCTGACACTTTAAACTCTTAGAAAAATGTCCAGTGACAGAGGACAGGATTAAGTAGAGGTGGTGTACACACAAAGTGGAATGCTAGTCAGCTGCAAAACAACAAGAAAATCCCACCATTTATGATAACATGGAGATTATGCTAAGTGAAGTGAGTCAGAGGAAGAAAGATAAATACTGAATGTTTTCACTCATGGGAAATATAGAGAAACAAAACCAAGAAACAGAACTGCACCAAAACAAAGTTCGGAGTGACTGTGGAATTGAGGCCACTAGAGGGAGGTGAGGGGGAAAGAACGAGTGGGGAGGACGTCCAGTGGTGTACAATAAAGGGATATCGGCACTTTGGGATGGGTGGGCCATGGCGGCATGCTTCTTGGGAGGTGTGAACATCTTCCTCTGAATCATAATCAGGGCTGTAAGCCAGCAGGGATTAATTGATCTATTAAAAAGAGAACTTTTCAGATTTATTTCTCTATTTGCTATTAAGCTATGCTCTTTTTGCCACTCTGGGACACTCCTAGTCCATCCTCTGTATTCTTCTAAGCTAAACTGTGTTTTCAGTTCTGTTTGTAGAGGTTTATCTTGTCTGAACTCTTTGTGATTTGCAAGCCCACTCACAAAGTGAGGGATGTGTGAGAAAGTGGGTCACTTTGCTCTTGGCTGGTAATTCAGTCTGTTTCTTTAGATAACTTAGGGGCTCCTTCTATGACACAGGTGAGTTTTTCCACAGTCTTCAGATCATAAGTTCTTTCCTCTTCTGGGTGCAGGGAAGTGAGGTGTAGGGAAGCTGGGAGCCTCATACTCAGGGGAGAAGGCCACTTGCATGCTTCACTCTGGTTGGGAGGTCAGCCCTGCCGGACTGACTGGACTTAACGCCTTTTAACTGTCACTGGTACCACCTGTGACTTGGAGAATTATCTTCTCCTTTTTCCTGCCATCTTGCCTACTGCTGTAGCCCCATCTGGCACTTAATCTTCAAAACATATCTGCCCTAGGAGGACCAGATCAGCCCACTAGGTCTTGGGCCAGGTGAGCTCTTACTTAGGCTGGAACACCTGGGAGTGGTAGCATTTAGGGGGTGTTCCCTTCCCTGCAGTGAAATGTGAAGCTAGGCAATACTTGACTTTTAAGGCTTTATTTTTCCAAAATACATGCACAGGTTTTCAGAGAAATCACTTAAAAAATTTTTTTTCTTATGGCATTGTTCATTTTTGGACAGTATCTGGTTCTCCCCTCAGGTATAGTACCCATAGTTCTCCCACCACCAGAATCCCCAGAAATCACTGTGTTTTTATGAAAAACTGCATTTCATTGACCTTAAGAAGTTGAAGTGTATGTGAAGGAACATTACTCAGGATAACTAATGATTTTCAGTTTTATAATTAGATCTAGTTGCAGAGGTCAAATAAACTAGGGAGTAAGACAATTACACTTTGACCACTAAGATCGAAGATTTGTTCAGGAAATTCTGATCGCAAAGCACAAGGGCATGGTTTGGAGGGCGGTCTCTTCCTGAATTCAAATCCTGATTTCCCTGGAATTCACTCCTTGGTCTTGTGTTTTAAAAGAATATCTGTGGCAATGACACTCGAATGTCATTGAAACTGAACCCCAGCTTCAGTTTCAACCTCAGTCCTAGCCCCAGCCCCAGCCCCAGTCCCAGCCCCATTGCTGCTTTGAGTACCTGAGTTATCTCTGCTCCTCTCCTCTTACACAGCTCAGGTATTTTAAACTTCAAAAAGCACAACTGAATCACCAGTTTCCCCAATAATTCACCTATACCTCCAGTTTGCCCCATCTCCCCCTTACCATTCCTTGCATCCCCTTGTCCCATTTCCTTCCCACACAGCAGAATCCTCAGGGTGTCTACTGATGTCTGCTAATTCTTGCAGGTGTTTGACCTTGTCCTGCTGTCTGTTATATGCATTGCCAATATTTGTTTTGATCTGGTTTATCTTGTTACATATAATATTCTTTTCAAATTCCCTGCATTGTGTTGACAAAGACCGCATTGCATCCTTTCTTGGGTGTATGTAACAGTCCATGGTATGTATGTACTGTTTCCTTTTGATTTATTTACTCATTGGAGATGTAAACTGCACTGATGTCCTAGCTGTTTTAAATAATTCTGCTGTAATTATTGCAGAATATATGGGACATTTTGTTGGTGGTTTCAGATTCTGTGGATATATGTCCAAGTGAAATTTCTGGTTCAGCCATATTTATACATGTTTTATTTTTAAGATAAGTCCAGAATGCTTCCCAAAGTCATTTTACAAATTTACACATCCATAAAACATGTATTTTTTTTCTCACCATAATCTTGAACATTTCTTGTGGGGGGGGAAGGAAGGGGGTTTATTACATACCATTCCATGGGTGTGAGTGGCATCTTACCATAATTGATATCTGTCTTATTAGGAATGATAATGAACATTTTCCCATCATGTCCTGGTTATTCTCTTTAGTGAATTTTATTCCTGTATCTGCTGACCATTTGCTAATTGGGTATTTGATTTTTGTGGTGGACCTGGAGCAGTTATTGTGTACATACTTTTGAATTAATATTTTGAAAAATCTCCATGCTGATTTCCATAGCATCTGGCCCAGTCTACATCCCCACCAACATTGCCCAGGCCTCCTCTTTCTCCACATCTGTGCCAACACTAGTGGGTTTTAGTCTTTTTAATGTGGTGCCTTCTCACAAATGGTATCCCAGTGTCCTCTTGATTTGCATTTCTCTGGTAAGTGACAACATTTTTTCACGTGTCTTTTGGCCATCTGTATATCATTTTTGGAGAAGCCTAGCTAGCCCTTCTCTCCATTTTACGATTTAGTTGTTTTCTTTATTTGAATAGTGTGAATGAATTTTTAGATGGCTTGGATATCAGGCCCCTGTTAGAGATAGGATGTACAAATATTTTGTCCTATTCAGTTGAGTGTCTTTTTGTTTCACTGATCATTTATTTCATTGTGCTGTGAAGTCAATACCGGTTTCAAGCTGTATGTCCTTGTCTTTAATTCACTTTAACTTTTGTGTAAGGTATGGGATGATGATCTAGTTTTTTTTTTTTCTTGTCTTTCTTTTTTTGTATTTGTATGTTCAGCATTCTAAACTTTGTTGAGATTCTCCTTTCTCCACAGCATATACTTGACTCCTTTGTTGTAGATTAACTGTCTAAAATTGTGTGTTTATTTCTCTCAATGATTTCTCCATTTGTCTTTTATTATAGTACCATTGTGGTTTAATTAATATAGGCTTGTGGTATAATTTGAAATATTAGAGAGTGATATAGCTGCTGTTTCTCTTTGTTGTGGTTATTTTTGACTACTGGGGAGGGGTCTTTTGTGGTTCTCTATATTTCAGTAATGCCGATTCTAGTCCTTTGAAGAATGCAATTGAAAATTTGGTAGAGATTTCACTGGATTTTTTTATTGCTTTGGGTACAGTGGCCATTTTATATTTTCTTTCCAGTTCATGAGTAGGAAATACCTTTGCATTTTTTTGAGTGTGTCTTCTCTTTAACATTTTAAAAATGAAACAAGTTTACTATTAGAACAATATCCACAACAGACATTTGTTAATAGCAGATGTAACTAAGAGATTAAATGTTATGCTTTAGAAAGCTCTAACATGACCCTGATCTGACATACATTAAAATGATAGTTTTTAAAATAATCTGTTATGTGTATGTAAATAAATGTTAGCTGAATGTGGACAATTCAGTTGATTAAAATATGGCACTAAAATAATATAAAAATCTAGTAAATAAGAATGAAAGAAATTAGTTTGATTAAAATTGTATAATTTCATCTTGTTGAAGACAGTGATTTAAGATTGATAGTTTGAATGGCTAGTAACAATGAGTCTATCATAGAGATAGAATAACCTCAAAAGCTACGGAGGACTCATAATATCTAGTTAAATAAATTATTCAGGTTCCTATTATCAAGAGAGTATAATATGGCATAGTGTAAACAAAACATGGACTCAAACTTACATAAAAAGCTCTCTCTTAGCCAGGTGTGATGTCTTGTACCTGTAATCCCAGTTACCTGGGAGGCTGAGGCTAGGAATCACTTGAGTTTATGGGTTCGAGACTACCCTGGGCAACACCCCCCCAAAAAAAAAAAAAAGCTCCCAACAAAGATACCAAATAAATAAATAAATTCAATAAGGAAAAGGAAAGTGTTTTTCAGCAAGTGAAGGCAGACATGGATAACCTTATCATGAACTTAGTAAACTCTTGCTTCTAAGGTAAACGTGAACTAATTTGAGAGCGATCATAGACAAAAAACAGAAGCGAGCAAAGAGCACTAAGGTGGCAAACAGAAAACACTGATATTAAAAGAAAAATGCCTTGATTGGATTGTACTGACCTGAAAAACTTCTAAGACACCTGCAATAAAAGCAGGATCTGGGAAAAGAAAGATGTGGAACAACTTTTTGGGAGGAGAGAAATACTTTATATTTCTGCATTTTCCTTATATTTTATAATTTAAAGGGGTGTGGGATACATTTGTCAACATTCGCCAGATCTCATGCTCCAGTGCACATTAGTAATGTACATTTCACTTCACAGAAATCATATCCCAATAAAGGCATCTATAAAATCCTGTTTGCCACACCAATCTCCCAAGTACAGGTATACAGGTAAAAAATTTTTTGAGACTAGGTCTCACTATTTGCCCATGGAACTGCAGGCTCACGTTGCCAGGGTACCACGACTCAAGCAACCCCCAGCCTCAGCTTCCCAGGTAGCTGGGATTACAGGCGCGCACCACCACACCCAGCTACTTTTTGAGACTAGGTCTCGCTGTGTTGCCCTGAGCGGGACTCGAACCACGATCCCGAGCCCCAGCCGCTTCATAGGCTGAAGCTTACAGGTACTAGGCACCGTGCCCGGCAGAGGTAACTTCTTAAAACCAAAATCTGATTAAACTATTCTCTTTCTTCTTTGCCCATTGACCTTAAAATGAGGTTTTAGAAGTCTTTTTATTGTCCCTGCTTATCTCTCTAGGACTCTGTCCTTGTCTAACCCCATATTGAACAGTAGGTGCATTTTCAATTCTTTCCCAAATTGTCATTTGTTCTTTCATTCTGGTCTTATCCTTTGCAGCTGCAAATGGTTGCTTTCGGAATTTTTAGGAACACTTTTCTTTTCTTTTTTTTTTTCTTTCTAATCCCTTGCCTACTGTTATATGCAGTGTAGACATCACTTCATCAAGTAACATCTCTGGCTCCCCAGTACCCCTCCTGGGTGCTCCAGGAATGTTTCTGTAGCTTATGATGTCTCTGTGCGTCTTTCCCTCTGGAAGGGTTGTAAGCACAGAACTTAGTTTATTTTATTGATCTCAGTGCCTGAAATATGTGCTTCGTAATTATTTTTCATTTTAAAAATTCACCGATTTTCAGTGTGCAACTGCAGGATTTTTTCAACTATATCTATTCCTGTTTGAATCTGGCATTTTCCTTATCAGTTCAGATCAATGGTTTTATCACTTCTGGGTTTTGCCTTTAACGTGAGTTATCTAGACTGTATTATTCTAAGTATTTTTGCTAGCTAGAATGATTTATTTTGTTATCTTTATTTTGTCATCTCAGCCAAAAATGTATTGAGCTATTTTGTGACCAGTGATGTGGTCCATCTTGAGTATTTTATCTGTACTTCAAGTAACTGTTGCCCTACTATTGTTGGAATATGCCCTCAATTAGATGCTGTTACTCTTGCTATTTGCATTCTTACTGAGTTTCTGCCTGTCACTGATTACTGAGAACAAAGAACTGAAAATCGCATTTTGAGTAGTAGATTTATCTACTTTTTCTCAGTCTTTTTTTTTGGTTTCTGTTGTTTATCAGATTTTGTAAGTGTGTTTTAATGTTCTTTTACTAGGCATGTATTTATTTTTAAGATTGTCAGGCCTTTTTGATGACTTGAGCATTTTTAGTGTCATAAATTGTCCCTTCTGAGTGCTAAAACTATTTGACATTGCCAAATCTGCTTTGTTGTTGATATTAGCATAATTATATGCATTTCATGTGTCTAGTGCCTGTATGGCATATCTTTCTCCAGTCACTAACACATAGAGATGTTTATAGCGAAACTGGATTAGAAGCATATGGTTGGGTTTTGAAATTTTATCTGACTTGAGTGTTTCTAGCTTTTTACAGGGTTTTTAAGCCCTTTGCAATTAATTATAAGTACATGGACTTCTTTAGAGTTACGTTACTGTTTTGTTTAGGATTTTATCTATTCTTGGTTTTTCTCTCTATTCCATTTGTTTCTTGAAATTTTCAAACTTTTCTTACTCTCCATTGAATTAATTGAAAATGTTATTAATCCATTTTAAACCCACTGTTAATTAGGTTATTAGCCATATGACTTTTTTAGAAACTGCTATAGATTTGTACTACTTATATTATTAACTCAGTCTCCATCAAATAATTTCATATGTCAAAGATATTCAAGAAACCTACAACAAACATGCTTTCCTTTGTTCCTCCTTAGTGTATACCTTTTTCATGTGTTCCTCTTTCACCTATGTTTTAGGCCTACAGCAGGTGAACATTGTTCTTACTTTTCCTTAAATGGTCACCAATATTTAAAGATAATCTATACACAGACTGCCTATTTTCTATGGTTCTCATTCCCTTGCGTAGATCCAAGTTTCTGTCTTTCTGGCCTGAAAAGCTTTCTGTAATCTTTCTTACTCTTTTTCTACTAGTAAGTGCTATTAGATTTGTATTTTTCATTTTTACACTTAAAATGACTATTTCACCTTTATTTTAGAAATGGGTTATTATTGGGTATAAAATTCTGTTCCCTAGAAAAATTTCTTTCCCTAGAAATTTAAAGATACTGCTTTATGTTCTTTTGATTTTCATTACTTATGCCAAAAATATCTACTTTTGTGCTCTTATTTTTAAATGTTTTTGGTTTTGGTCGTGACTCTTAGACCTATATAATTAGAATTTTCATAGAATATTAAGCTTTTTATCTTTCATACTCTGAAGTCATCTTTCTGTTTTCACAGCTGAGCAGAATTTTGGAGGGGGTATGTCAGTATTTTTTATTTCATTAGCTTCTATTGAAGTTCTCTAATCTTTTCTGTAGTGTCTATTGTAACACTGATTTTTCACTTAAAGTACTAATTTTCATCATTCAGTGTTGAAGTTAGGTTTATTTAATGTCCCATTTCTTTATTTATATTTCCCTTACATCTTTGAAATAGTGGAATATTAATAATTTTAACCTTCTTATCAGATCTATCTTTTTTACCACCTTTGGATCTGATTTTATTGACAGATTTATTCTTGATTATGAGTCATATTTTCATGAATAGTAATTTTAACTGAACCCTAAAAATTGTGAATTTCATGTTATTGATTGCTGGATCTTACTGTTCTTCTAGACACTAAACAAGTGCTAGGGTTATCATCTTTCTGTGATGCAGGTAACTGTAACCAGTTTAAGCTTATTTAAGCTTGTTTTTAACTTTCTGGGTGGCATACTAATATGTTTAATGCAGGGTGAATTTTGACTTGCTGCTATGCAAGTGGAGTATCTTGTTTAAAGCCCAGGTATAACAGGGACTTTTTATTCTAGCTCATAGAAATAGAAACATTTCTCAGTCCTTTATGAGTTCCAGGAATTTTTCTGCCTATGTCTTTTTGGTGGTTCTTCCCCAAGAGTGAGATTTATTCTCACACTTGCCTCACTTATTGCAGAGCAAAGACTAGAGGATATTCTTTATCTTGAGAGAGCTCTTCTCACTATTCATTTTCATCAAGTTTACTTGCCTTCATGTACTGAGAGTCTGATCTGTATCTCTTCACTTTATTCACAATGGTGGATTTTGATTGGAATTCATGGCATGCCCTGGGAAATGTGGAATTCTAGGGTTTTCTTTCTCTTTCCTAGACTGGAGAATAATAACTGTTGGTTGTCAATACTTGACAACTCGTGTTATTTGTCTACTTTTTTCTCTTTATAAGGCAGAAACTAATGAATATGGTTGCTGTTATTCCACTGCCCTAATTAAACCATCTTATCAATAAGTTGTTTTTTTCAATTCCAATTATATTAGTCACTTGTTTCAATAAAACTCATTTATTCTACTACCTCCAACCAAACTATGGTGCAATATTCTGTGGAGTTAAGTTACTTTGATTCTATGTAGTTTCCAGAAGAGTTAGACTTTGTCTATCATAATTTTGAGTCCATTTTAAAATAAATTCTGGGAATATGCTTGAGATCCACAAATTTATGACACAAACTATAAGCACTGGCTTATAGCCTAGCCTGTTAGTTACTGTACAAAATGAAAAGTAAAGTTGAGATTAAACATATCATGTAATTAATTAATTCATTCAAGAACTAGTTTCTTTTTTTAAGTTCCAATTAGGTGTCCAACATTGCTATAAACATGACCCATTTAATCCTCATGACAACTACTGAATAAAGGGATTTAATAAATGAGAAAATGGAACATGGCAAGACACAGTGATGAACTCCCTAAACTCATGGTTACTAAATTAAATAAACAGAATTGTATCCAAATAGTCAAGCTCCAGTGTTTGGATTCTAAACCACTGTCATTCACTACAGCCCTAGACAGTGTTAAGGAAGCACTTGAAGAAACCTGTTGGCTAAATTGCAACCTTATGAATAAAACAAACAAGCAACCAAACAAAACTTTAGAAAGTCAGTGAAGCAAGTAAATTTAAAACAACAAAATAAATGGAAAGAAAGCATAAAGAAGCACAATAAAGACAGAAGTGGAGAAACAAATAGCAGTGGCAATAAAGTAATACATGAACTTGATCTTTGTGGAGGAGGCTAACCTTTAAATAGTAGAGCACCAAAGGGAAAGGAGAGTTTATCACAAAACATGGCATCTAATAAAGAAATAAGCACATACACAAAGGCTTGTTAAAAGAATGGTAAGGAACAATTTCAAATAAATAAATATATTTTAGAACATGAATGGATAAGATAAATTTATAGGAAAATATTATCAAAACTGGTCTCAGAAACAGAATGCAAACTCACCAACCACTATTAGTAAAATAGAGATTGCTTAAGAAATATTTTCCAGATGTTTTCATGGGAAATTCTTTTGAATGTCTTAGACAACAGAAATTTAATTTTACTTAAACTATCTGAAAGAAAGCAAGCTTTAAAATTATTTCCATGATGTTATCCTTCATGATACTGACAATAAAACCCAGCATGCAAAAGCTAGACAACCACAGAAATTAAGCATTTTTTAAAAAATGATACACTATCATGAGGAGTGCTTTCCAGAAGGAATTCTAAATAACTGAAATAATTTTCTTCTAAGGAAGTAACACAGTTATCACCATAGATATTAAAAAGATATTTCATGAATTTCACATCTATTCTTGGTTAAAAACTTAAAAAAAAAAACAAGAGATGAATATATCCTTTGCAATCAACATGAAGTGTATTCTGAGATATGTTTATTTCTCTGGAGAGTACCTTCAGTATCATATAGGGCTTAGAGATTCCTAAAAATCTCCATCCTTTTTTGGGCGTCTTTCAAAGTCACACCCCCTTCTCTCTTCTGGAACATTACGTAATATCCTTCAACGTGAATTAAATTTTGAACAAACTTGGGTGTAGACTCATAAAGAAATACTACTCTGCCACTGCAAACTATTCCTGAGTCAAGGAATCATAAGGATTAAATGAAAGAAAGTATGAAGCAACAGATCCTCTTTTTTTCTCAGTAACTGACCAGCTTCGTTTACTTGCACCATGAAAAGCCTCTTATGTAAGCCTGGTTTTTGAGCTTTCTAACATCTTTCCAAGCTGCCATATTTCTTACTATGCATTTTGGTGTCTTTCTAGTCTTTCACTTTTCTAGAATTCATTTATTCAACTTTTAACCACACAGCTTATAAGCCTGAGAACATCGCGGTGTTAGGGGTCCCTCCCCACTGAAGCTCTGCACAGGCGAAGCCAGCTGTGAGCATCATTCCCAGCTGGATGGCGCCGTGCACCCCTGTCCACATAGCTGATTTCTGGTGCACTGTGAAGCTAAAGGAATGAAGTCTTACAATTTATTGAGCATTTACAAAAACATAGAGTATTATATATTTTTTGTTTTCTCCCAGAATATAGTTGTCACTTTATTACACTGTGCCTGTGGTTTTAAAAGTGGACACTTCCGCAGGAAGCTGTACATTTTAAGGCTACATGCATCGTTTCTCAATGGACATTAAAGATCTGATTTACACATTATGAAGAAATGTGTGCGCATGGACTCTTTCATTGCACTTATAACCTGGCTACTTACTCCTGGCAGTGTTTGTTCTCTCAAGCCCCCTCCCTACCTACCCATCTCTTACTTCCATTGTGATATGAGAATGACGTCCCCATGGCTTGCTGGTAAAACTATGTGATAGGTGTCAGTTTATGTTGCTGTAGCCCTTATTCACATGCCTTCAGTTTCCCGTGAGTAGTCACTGTACAGTAGTAGCACCTGTTTTCTCTTTAGGTCAGTCTGGTTTCTTGGTGATATTACATCTTCTCTTCTGCATACAGACTGTGCTACAGAAAGCTTTTCTCTAGCTGTTCTGTATGCTCAGTCTCCCCTGGGCCCTGGCCTCAGCTACCACTCCATTATTTGGTCTAAGCTTCCTTGTCTTCAAGAGTTCCTCAACTTTGTAGTTTAGCATGTGACTCTATCCTAATTCATTGAAATTAAGTCTTTTATTCTTATTCATTTGCATTGATTTTTAAAAAGACAATATCCTTTTTATTTCTATTTTTCCTTAAGTCTTATGTTCATTTATTAGAGTACATGGTGTGGTTCCAATATCTCTTCTGGCTTGAGTCTGAGCCTCCTATTCGCAATTGTGAGAACATATGGATGGGAATGTTACTGCCGCATGAGTTGAGTCTATTAATCTATGACTTTAACACATTAATTTGTTCATTCAGTTTTTCATGTGTGACAGATACATTATGGATCATTTTCATTTTGATGGTTAATATGTTATCAGTTTCATTGACTAATAAATGATGTAAATTACATGTGTTATTAATTGCATAGTTTCTTTTGAGCAAGTGAGGGAAAGTAAAGATGGAAAGTCATTATTCAAAATTATATTGGCTATGAGATTCATTATTAATTGCCAGTCAGTCCATGACCTTCTTTCTTAATAGATAGCATTTTAAGAGAGCAACTTAAAAATCTGTTAAAATCTTACAGTTTTATAGGGATATAAATTCCCATGTTTCATCACATTCATGTGAATATATGTATACATATATATGTACATATATATGTTCACAGGTGTATATATACACTGATATATCTATATATAGATAGGTAGTATATATAGGTAAATCTATCTATATAGATATAAATATATAGATAAATATAGGTATATAGATAGTATAGATAGCTATGTATATATATATACAGCTATCTGTTCACAGATCTATCTGTATATAGATATTTATAGATAGATTTACTATATCTCTATATAGTATATGGTATATATACTATACATTTATATACAGTATATTGTATGCCATTAGCTCTATATAATAATACCAGTTATTATCTCTAGGTTGAAACATCTTTTGTATGTTCCTATTGTTGTATACCTAAATATCAGCATTTTTTACAGTTTCAGCTAGGGACCCCATCAACAGTAAGCACTGTAAAACTTCAGTTGTAACAATAGCAATGAGCCCTCTGAAACAATGCACAGTATACATTATAATGGTGATGACATTGAGAACTTATTTTTCACTGTCAGAATCAATAACATTTGCCATTGTTAAAGAAAAATTTAAGTACCTAGTGTAGTGATTCTAACTAGAAGCCTAACTCTGATCAGAAATACAGGACTTACTTTGCATGACTGACACTTTATATGCATTTAACCACAACTCCTCATTTCCCCCCTAAACCTCTGCAATCCCCATTTTACCCTTTGCTTCTGTGCTTATTACTATTAGATTTACTTCATGTAAGTGGTATCATACAGCATTTGTCCTTTTGTCTCTACCTGATTTCATTTAGCATGGTGGTCTCAAGGTATTTCTGTGCTGTTGGCCATAGCAAGACTTCCTCCTTTGTTATGACTGAGTAATTTCCAACTAAATGAACCATGTTTTTTCTATTATTTTGGGTATCATTTTGTCTCTTCCTTCCTCCTTTACTCCCTCCAAATCTAACCTGCAAACAAGTATTATGGTAGATACACATTAGTGTTAACTTTAATCACATTGCTGAATATCAGATCACCACAGCTTATTTATTTTGTTTAACTGAAACTTCTGAACCTTTGGACACATCATTCTTGATCCTTCCAGTCCCTGGCAACTACAAAACTACTCTTGGGTTCTATGACTTTGGCGTTGTAGGGTTCTCATACATATGAGGTCAAGCTACATTTTCTTATGTGCGTCTGGCTTAGTTCTCTAAGAACAGTGTCTTTCCATTTCATCTGTTTTGTTTGTTTTGTTCTAAATAGTAAGATGTCCTTCCTTAAGGTTGAATAATACTTTGTTGTGTGTGTGCATGTGTCTGGTTATGTATGTTATATGTGCATTTGTGAGTGTATGTGTGCTATATATAGTTCCATTATCCACTCATCTATCAAACATTTAAATTGCTTTCTTAGTTTGACTATTGCAAATAATACTGTAATGGTTGTAGAAATGGCTCCCTCTCTCTGAGATGCTGGTTTTATAGCCTTTAGATGTGTGCCCTGAAGTGGGATTTTTGGATAACGGAGTGATTCTAGTTTTAATTTTTTGAAGAACCTCCATACCACTTTCTTAGCAGTTATACCAACTTACATATCCAGCTGGAGCATTTAGGGGCTCCCTTTACTTCACACCCTCACCAGTATTGTGTGGCCTTTTATCTGTTTGATTATAGTCATCCTTACTAGTGTGGTGACTTCTTATGGTTTTGCTTTATATTTCCTGGCTGACTGATGATGGTGAGCATCTTTTTATAACCATGTTGGTCATTGGTATGTCTTCTTTAGAGGAATGTCTTTCATGTCTTATGTCCATTTTTGAATAGGGCTATTGGCCTCATTTACTACCAAGTGGTAGCAGTTCTTCACATACTCTGGCTATGAGCCTCCTATCACAGGCGTTTGGCAAGTGCCTTCCATCAATCTGCAGGTGGCCTTTTCACACTGTGAATCATTCCCTTTGCTGAGCCAGAAGCTCTTTAGTTTGATATGATCTCACTTGTTTTAATTTTTGTTGCTTATGTTTTTGGTGTCATATCCAAAATAACACAACTGTTGGTCACATCAGTGTCAACAAGGTTCCTCCTTGTGCTTTCTACTAGGGGGTTAACAGCTTGGGGACTTACATTGAAGTCTGCATTTTCCATGTTGAATTGATGTTTGCACATGATACTGATTAAGATGGATTTCATTATTTTCGTGTGGGTATCCAGTTTTCTCAACCTATACAATAAAGGAATATAGCAAAGTAGGAAGAGTAATATGAACAAAGACTCTGAGAAATGCAAAAGAATTGTTATTATATTGAGTGTTTAACTGACTTGATATTTGCAGTGTGCATTAACATTTGCCACCTTTGTAGTGCTGATCTTAAAAATCTGAGTATGGCGTTCTCATTCAAACATGCTAAATTCTGGCACAGTACCTGTTTCTTTACTCATGTCAAGTCCTTTTTATGGGTCCTAGTTTTCCCATCAATTCCTAGTAATAAAGAATTTAATACTGTAGGTATTCTTTGTATTACTTATCTATTAGCCCTTTTCTTCAAGTATCTTGCAGTTTTTATTTTTTGCCTCGTGGTGTAGTCTTCTCAACTAGATTGCAAGACTTTGCCAAGTCTGTAACTCATCTATCTTTATACTCTCTATCAGGCCTTTCATAGAGTAAACACTTACATAATATTAATCATCATAACTAGCTCTTATTAAATTCTTATTATATTCCAGGGAATAGTAAAAAAAAATGGGTATTTGTTATAAATGAATAATGTAAGAGGGCACTTTCTGAATTGGACAATAAAATTAAACATTTGGATAATTTCCAGAAGTTAGTCATTAGATTTCTCTGGCTACAATATGCATATTCATGCAGTCTGACAGAGCAGACTTGATGGAAAATAATGTCAGTCTCATCCCCATGCTGGCAGAGTTTGTTGGCCTCCTTAGTTCTGCAGCCTCTACATATTCATATTTACCAGCTGTGTGTCCTTCACCCAGACCTCAGATCAACCTCAGATGGATTGGAGAGAGAATCTGAGTTAATTTGAATTGGGTGGCTGGTGTTCCTTGAACCTCACATATTTCTCTCTTTCATCCTCTGGCCTGTGCTCAGTGTTGGTCTTTGGGCTGTTCCTTTTCTTCAGATATAATTGTGCCAACATCAGTGGTGGGAAATCTGTGTACACCTTTTGCTCAGAAGAGACTGTCTTGCAATTTGCATGCACAGGGGAGGAGTTGGTCCTTTCTAAGCTGACCACCAGGCTCCTATACCCAAAGGCAAATGTGAGCCACATCTGACAATCACAGAAAGGTGATCAGGAGATAAAACAGGGCAACTCTGCTGGTTAGGGCTCAGGTCAGGTCTATGAGAACTGAAGCAGTGAGGCTACTGGGCAGATGCTGTCAATGAATAGGTAGGACCTGCTGACACTTTTTGATGGCACTTATCAGTCACCCTCCACCAACCATATCAAAAGAGTAAGAGAGAAATTTCCTCCAGTAATTCATTTAAGTCTGTGTTTTACTGTGGACAAACATTTAATATAGAAAGGTTTTTTTAATTTAATTCTTTTTTTATTGATTGCACACACATATATTATATCACTGTCTACCCCAGGGTTCTCCCATCACCTTATCACTCATGAACCATCTTAATCTTCCCTCCCCTGATTTTACCCTCCTCCCAAAGTTTTGAGTATGTGAAATAAAATTTCTTTCTTGCCATACCTTAATAGTGTTGAAATTCAAGTATTTCTGAATGCTCAGACCAGTTCTAGAAGCATGCCCCAAAACCAAGGATACTACAGAGAGGATTCTACAGGAAGTGTGATCACTTATGTTTTGGCATCCTATTAATTTGTTCTATTATGTAATCACCTATGTGATTACAGCACAGACTTGTATGTTTATATTTGTCTCATGAAATTCATAAAATTTGTATAAAATAGATAAAATGACCAACAGGTAAGTGTGTCTTACTTATTTCAGATCAAACACAGCGGAGTTACCAAGGATAAGATGGAAAAAGCATAATTCATACCCTTAAGAATTTCATGATCATACATTAGACAGATTGAACAACCATTTTCTATCAAGAATACAGCATAGTGATGCTTTCCTACTCAAAGACTGCACTTGTATATTGAATCAGAATGTGAAAAAATATAAAATTCTGAGATCAAACCAGAAAGATATAATTTCCATTAGATATTTTCTCTATATTTCCATCACATTTTATTCACTTCCATTCGATACAGAACAGTATATGCACATGCTTCTCTTGCCCCCTCTCCAGGCACCCCCCTCCTTGCCCCACTCTGGTTCCCTCCTTAGTTTTCAGTGCCTGCGAATTATTTTGTTGTGTTTTGCACATTTGTTTTCTTTGGCCACATTTGAAGGAAACCATCTGTTTTGATATTTCACCTGATGTGTCTCCATGTAGATCATTCTGCCTTTAGTAGGTAGGGTTTCCTCTCTGCTTCCCACACCTAGATGGTTACTTCTTTGCCTTCGGTTTTCCAAGTTCTCAGCTGTATCTTTGAATAGGGCTTCTGCTCACTCTTACTTTCAGGGATTCCCATGATTGGTTGATTTCTATATGCCACTTCTGATACTGTTTCTTTGCAAGCTTAAGCCTGCTTACTATGCTTCCCATGGTCATCAGCATTTCACTGTATTTCTTGTGTCCCTCTTCTATGCTTGGATTTTTTTAACAGTTTCAATTTATTTGGTGAAAAATTCTTTTTGTTCCTGAATCCTTTCTCTGATGTTCTAAATCTGCTGGTGTTTTATTGAACACTGTGAACTCCCCTGAGCCTCTTTATATGATTGCTTTTCTGAACTTTCTCTTTTAGCGCCCCCTAATTCCAAGCCAGAAAGCTATTTCCATATTGAGTTCCTGGGTTGACAGTGACTACACATGAGTGTTGGCATCTTATTCACAGAACCTGGCACTTAGCTTTCAAATTTTCCTTGCTTATGAACGTGGTGGGAGGACAACTGGGTGAAGAGGGAGTCCAGATCCCTCAAGTTCCAGTGCTCACAACTTTGGGGTGAAGGTAGAGCATACCAGGGCTGGGAAGCATGGAAGTTTGCACTGTTGCTTCTCTCTTCATGATCAGAGCAGATTCCATTCAGTGACTGGAACCTGCTTCCCAGCCCCTCGTTTCTGCATGCTGATACTTCACAGTTCCTAGTGGATATCTCTCCAGTCTTGGGTGAACTGACTCCCAGGCAGAGGGAAGGTGTCTTGCTGTGGTTCACAGTAGGCCTTGAGCATTCCAGGGCTCACCACTTTTTTTCTTTGAGACTAGGCCTCACTATGTTGCCCAGGGTAACCCTGATCCTGCAAACTCAAGAGATTCCCCAGCCTCAGCCTCCCAGTTAGCTGGGATTACAGGTGTCCACCACAGCACCCGGCTGCTTTTTTGAGACCAGGTCTCGCTATGTTGCCCAGGGTAGTCTCAAACTCATGAACTCAAGCAGTCACTGGCCTCTTGCCTTCCAGCACTTGGGTCACACACAGGTTTGTGCCACCATGCCTGACTTAGGGCTTACCTTCTATCCCAGGATTTGCTGGTTCACTTACTGCCAGACCTCCAGAGCCAAACTGGCTGTACCCACATCTGTGTCCTTCCCTAGGCTGTTTGTCCACCTGGCTACCCTCCTTTCCCTGCCTCACAGTCCTCAGAGTAACTGTACACCCACTTCAGGGAGAGACAGGTATAGAGCATACTTCCTTCACTGGCACTGGCAGTGAGCTGGTACTGTTTCCCTGTGGGTGATGGTTGTTTTGAGGATGTGTTTAGAGAGGGGTTTGTCAGAAGCCAGTCATTTCACTGTGCCACAGATCTCTCTCTTCCATGTATTCTAACAAAAACGTTGTGGAAGATGTTATTTTGTCTGAATGTAGATTTTCCTATGTTTGCAGTAGTGTGAGGTCAGTGTTCCTTAATGTTCTGTTATCAGGTGCAATTATGAGAATATTTAGAGTAGTTTACTTTTTGGTAATTATATCAAGGTTAAATGTTGGTTTCTGTTGAAATTACTAATGTACCTTGTAAAGTTATAACATTAAATAAATGTAACAAACACAAGAGTACTCATTTCAATAATATCACAGCCTAAGAAATGTTTTTAGGTTACAACCATATTTAATTCAATTCTTGAATTACATGTAATGTTAATGTCTTCATGTGTTTGCCAATTTCTTTATCATTGGAAACTGGAGACTAATATTAGAAATAATTGGGAACTGTCCCAGAATACTTTAGAAATAACATTATAATTAAAACAATCACTATGGCAACTTTATTAGATTTTGCGAACAGATTCCACAGGTTCTGATTTTAGATGCTTATCATTTTCAAAAATTTAATTTTCTTATGATCGGAATTTTTTCTATATAATAATTTTGGTGTACTTACTTAAATTATGTGAACTCACATGCCTACTTTGGAAGGTAAAGGTTCCTTATTTGGGAAATATATTCATTTTAACTATATTGAAGTTGTTGATTATTGTGGTCACTGTATAAAATTGTGGCCTGTGTTATTATTTTTAAATGACATGTATCCATTGTTCCCAGTCATTTCTATGGTGGTGACTACAAATTTGGGACATGAATATCATGACAAAATAGCAGTACTTTGTGCTGATGCCTCCTTGAGTCTTAATCTGTTCATCTATTTTCTTCCCTTCTTATACAAAGTTCCCCCCTCATCCTCTGGTATGAGTCGCTCACTGCCAGTCAGATGTAGAAATACAAGCACCTTTCTCTCCATTTTCTCTCTCTCTCACAGACTGGATCCTCCTACTTCTATGGATCTTCAATGCTTTTATCATAACCCTGATAGGTAGAACAGAATCTGAGTTAGGCTATAGAGGACATCATGGAAATAACTTTAAGGTCCAATTCCAACAGTTCTCAGTTTGCTTTAACTGGCATCAGAATGAATTAAGGAAAGCAGAACACTACATATTCCTCAGGGCATCTAGATTAGCTCTTTATTCAGGGGTGTCCAGTGTGGATGTTCCTTATCCACTGTCCACTCAAATTCAAGCATTAAGCACTTTCTCCTTTGATCTATCCAAGTCTTCAGTGATGACTGAAGCCCTTACTCTTGCCACCCCCTCACCAAACCACCGGAGCAATTTCCAATCTGCGAGCTACCAGCATCTGTGGTCCCGTACCAGTGTATCTTTACTATCGTATTTCCACTGTGCCTTTTCTGTGCATGCGTAGTTTAGATCCACAAATACACTGTGTCATAACAGCCCTGGCATCAGTACCGATGCACGTCTGCTCTGTCATCTGAGGGAAGTGCAAGTTGGCCCTTTGGCGGGGTGCGTGGCAGGCTGTCCTCCCAGGCTGGGCCTGCAGCTCCAAGTCTGCGGGAAGCCAGCAACCCTCACCCATGCATTTCTCAGTACAGCTCCCCTTAGTGAGTAACATGTGACTCTGATGACCAAAGTTCTTGCATGTATTTCAGGCCTGACATGCCTCTTCTTGACTCCCACGGGACGTCAAATCAGAGAAAGCCTGTCCTTCCTGCTTGTGGCTACACACAATGGGACATGGTCTTGGCTTCAAAGTGGTTCTGCTTTTCCATTTTCCCCCTTCCACTGCCACCAGCTGAACTGTGACAAGTTTAGCTCATATGAACATGCATCCCTCACTTCTTAGCAGTCCTCAGACTTTGGCCCAAAAAAATCAGCAGACTTCTCACACTCCATTTTTTCTAGTCGAGGATTTTTCCCTCTGAGATCACAAGTCCTTTCCTTCTTGGGAACAGTCATATGATAATGTTCTGAAAAAAATCAATAATGATCCCTGAATCAGTTTTTTATTTCTTTGGGAAAAATTGAGCCCAGTTGCACACAGTGATACTGGTGGTAGCAGGAAACAGTGCTTTGTTGTTTCACTTGATGCTATTCATATATTTGCTGTCATCTCATTGCTAAAGTTGACCAATTTAGAATGTGGGGCATTAGGAGTCACATGTGGAATGAAGAAGAAATTGAGATGGACGTGATTGATAGTGATCTATGAGGCTAGCCTACAGAACGGGGATCCTTGGACACATGTCCAGGTCCAACTTTAAGGAAGTTGAGATGACACTTATATACCCCTGCAAGGAAATGTTACAATGATGTAATGAGGAGGTAGCAAAGAGTATGTGACATGCAGCAGGGAGGATGTGGGGATGCGCAGTAACAGAATTTACCTTTGGGAGCAAAAGCTATTCCTAATTAGGTCATATGTCTCTTGGGACATTCCAAAGAGGTTAGGAAGCTAAACTGGGTTAAAGGTGAGAGACGTGCTATCACCCACCCTCTAGTGTGCCAGATGGGGCTAGAGAAAAAGGAGGTGTTCCTCTTATCTGAAGCTCCATCTCTCTATCTGCTTCCATGTTCCACAGCTGGGAAGGAAAGAGGTCATGACTAGGACAAAATGGTGATGACTAGGATAACTTTGGGTGGTCACTCCATGCAGTGACAGGAAAAAATTATGAACCCAGTTCATATTTAGTAATGGGAAAATAATGTATTACTTGGAAAGAATATTGCATTGAAGGGCATAAAAGCAATCCCAACATTCTAGAACTTGACTCAAGATCAAGAGAATCCTGATCAGGAAACAATTTCAGAGTATTTTACTTCAGTCCTTTCGTCCAGCATTACAACCTGTTTTCTGTTCACACATTCATGTGTTCACAGCCTCACCATAATGTGCATATGTGTGCCCAGTATGGCAGGTATTGTTGAAGGCACTGGGGAAAAAGCAGTTTTATAAAATCAATAAGATCTCTTTTTATTATGTAGCTTATATTCTAATAGAAGAAAAGATCAGTGAGCAGTCATGGAAATAAAAAGTTAGATAATTTTCTTATGGAAAACAAAGCAGAATATTGAGATAGACAGAGTGCACTGTAAAATCCAGTGCTTGAGGAAGTTTGTCTGAGGCGATGGCACTGAGTAAAAGACTGTTTACACAGTCATTCACATGGATGAACATTTCAGATAGAAGACAGACAGGACAAAACCCCTTGGGTTGAGATGACTTGGCAATTTTGATGGATAAAATTTGTCTCTAGCTTTTAGTATTTCAGTGAGGAGATACAAAAAACTTAAAAGCCTTAACCATGGTCAGGAATGCCATTTATTAGAAACTTAACCTTAAAATAAAAGTAGTGCTGTCTGTTGTCTGAATTTAAAAAAAAAGTCATATTTTCTTTATTCAAAGGAGAGAGAGAAATCCAACACACAAAGCACTTCACATTAACAACAACAAAATTCTGGCAATACATCAAGACCACAATAAAAATTAAGCAAAAGGGGAGCATGTACCAGCAACGGCAGATACTGTTGTGCATTCTTCTTTTTGTGCAATTATATTGGCAAAGGAGACTTGCAAAATGCACCAGATTAATGATTCTAAAAGTTTAAGCTCCTTTATCCTCACACTACAGAATCAGTATGTGTTCTGCCTCCATCGGCTCTGACTGCTCTTCAGCTGATTTATCTGTCATTACGTATTCAGCGTTCAGTTATTTCAGAGGAGCAATTCTTTAGAAGAAACTTCACATTTGCCAGCATAATAAAGGGGCAAACCCACCACGGTTCAACTGAGCTTTTGCTGCTTTTTGTCTTTTTATTTATGTGGCTCTGCCAGGGAGCTGCACCTCCTTCCCACATAGCGGGGGCTTTACCCTCTCTGAATGGTCCAGTTTACCCAGGAGAGCATTTTCTTTTAACATGAGGACTTTCATGCCTTTAAGCTTTGTACCACGAATGCCAAACTGTATTCAAATGCTTCTTGATTATTTTAGCCTCAAGTGTTGATTTTGTTTTCCTTATTCGATAAGAGGGTGTGTTGTTTGTGTTTATATTTGTATAAGTTTGAAGGGACCATATGAACGTGTCTCTTTGATCAGGTCAGTGTCAGTAGAATGTTCAGTGAACTAGGAGACACGAGAGGATACCATTGGCTGTGCACTGGATGACACTGGGTGATTGTAAATGGAGATTTCACTTCCTGAAAGTAGTGCATGTTCCTGTAAATCTTCATTGACACATTAACCTCTGCAGTCTTTTTGCTCATTTCATTTTACAAAGAGCTACTGGTTAAGCTACTGGTCACTTCCAGGATCATTTCAGTTCCCAGATGGGCCTTGGAGAACCTCTCCAGCACACAGCTCCCAGAGCACATGAAGCCTTGTGAATTCACTGTGATTTAGAAGATATCCTTTAATAAACAGTAGTACCTTGGCTATAACTTCCCTTTTCCAGTGGCTATCATGCATTCATTCACTCATTCACGCATTCATTCATTCATTCATTCATTCTTTATTGAGGGTTCTCTATGTGCCTGATGCTGTGTGAGGCTGAACTTAGGGATATGATAGGAGTAGGTCACAGTTGCATCCTGAATGACCTGTAGTCTTGAGGGTAGGGGAAGGGATAAGCAAGACTCTTAGAAAATGACATGTTGATGATAAACTTTGAGTAGGAACTCTGTACACATGAGAGCTAGCTGTTGAATGTGTATTGCCATGAAATCTTTTTAAAAGAAACTTGAAGGAAAATTCATGGCTAGGGGGAGAGCAGATGCCTGGAGCTGAGTATGAGCTGAGCTGAGTATAAAAGGGGCTGGAAACAGGGTAGGATGTCATGAGGGCAGCAAAACAAAGCTCGGTAATAAAGGGCTATTCTTAGGTCAGCCATCATTCAATGAGTATTGGGGGACCAGTTCTGATGCCGTTAAGAAACATGCCTGGCCTCTTCAAAGAGGACCATCAGCTTGTGATCCCTGCTCTCACTAAAGCTCACAGTGCACATTCCTGGCTCTTGAAAACCTCACCTCTCTCCAGATTGGTGTTGCTTTTCACTGACCTTGTTCCACACCTTCCACAGTTCTACTTTCTTCTTCAGTAATCGTGGCATTTGTGAGTAAACATGTGCCCTCTCATCGACTTCTCATTGACACCTTTTCCATTTTATCTATGTAAATGCATGGTTTTTCTCTTAACCACCATGTCATTCAGTATCATGAAAAGACCATTTCATCTCCAAGAAATAACCTCTTCTCCTTGGAAAACCAAGAATGAAAACATCCGCAGGTAATAGGGCCAGTGAGATGCCTTGTATTGGGGCATTTCCCTGTCCCTCCCCACACTCCGTTCACATCCAAAGCAGGTTTCCTTTCAGAACCTCTTCTCTCATCCAGGACCTTCAGAATGTTACATAAAGGCTGTGATCATGGATCATTTTATCTCATTTTCTACTTTAATGGAAAAGATTTTAACATTTGCTTTGGTTACTCATAATAACTTGTCAGGATGAGAATGTTCTCTTCATAGTTTCCCTGCAAATGAAGTTCTTATCTGTTTTAAGGGCTTTTTCATGCATGAGGCTGACTTGCATGAAATATTTTCTCTGCATCAATTAAAAGAGCATAATTTTTTTCTTTAACTTTTACACATGTTAATCTTGCATTTCAGAAATGTAATTCAGTAGAACATATTTTTTTTAACTGATGGGTTCTTTGAATATGTACTAGAAAGGAAAAAGTTACATTTGTAAACTTCACTGCCGCCTGCTTTGTACAGATCATTTACCTGTCCTCATGTCTTTGATGGGCATAGAATGTGCTTTTGGGTCTGGATTCTGCTTTCCACATCCTCCTTGCTTCCAAGGTTGGGTTCCCAGTGCATTGATCCCATCCCTAGACTCTGTGGCTTGTTACTCTGAGATTTTGACAACACTTGTAAATCCCATTGTTCGTCTGTCTTTTCAGCTCATTCAATTTGCCATACTCTAAGCAAGACAGAAACTGCCAATCACTTTCTCTGCACATCTGATACCTGATTTGCAAACTCAGCTGCATTTAAATAGACCTTGCCTAGAAGCCTTACAGATTTTACTAGTCAATACCTAATCCTATCCTCAGCAGTGTTTAAAATTTCCTCTTCCTCTCTTGTGTAAAAGAAAAATTGCACCAGACACTTGTTAATATGGCAGTAGTAGGACTTTATTGAAGATTGCTGCATTAGTAGTGAGATCTCAAAATCAACTCTGGGAAACCAAAGGTAGAGACTTTTGAAAATCTAAGGGCGCTTTTGGAAAAGTATAGGAGGTGGCAGGAGGAAGTTGATCAGGGTGAGTAAGCTCATCTGTATTTTCTACTTGGTACTTATTAGAGTTCAGCTTCTTGCCTTTTCCCCAGACTGAGATAGAAGTACTATCTTCTTGGTGGTTATATTTCAAAGGTATAGCTTCCAGGTTCCTGAGAGAGACATTCCTGGGTAGAAGAAGTGGCTAAGAGTCTAGGCAGAGATTTACATTCCCAAGTGGTAGAGAAAAATATTTTAGTGAAAAAGCATCATAAAGTAAATGTTGTAAGAAAAGGGATGCTAGGGACTTAGGATCAGGTAACTTTCTTTAAAGTTCAATCGTGGAAAACAGATGAAGGCTCGCTTGGTTACTTCCGATCTTTGTCTTCAATTGGCTTCCAGCTCCTCTATTAGTCAATGACCTACCACTCCTGCCACTTAGGGAAAGTCACCTATTCTCAACACCAGATTCTCTATTAACACATTGAAGCTTAAGAAAAAAGAAATGGGGGAGGAAGGAGTATTATTCAGCAGTGAAAAAAAAAAGACAAACTCATGCCTTTCTTTGTAGCAATATGGATAGAGCTAGAAGGAATCACGCTAGCTGAAATAAGCCTAAAAGATAAATAGATGGTCTCACTTATATATGGGATTGAGGGAAAACAAAAAGACAAGAAAAACTTAAAATTAACAAATTGATACCTGAACTGAAGTCTACAGAAAGGGAGACGCAGGGAAGGTGAATTCAAGGGAGGAATGAGCACAAATGAGTAAGGGTGATAGTTCATGGGTGACATGGTGGTGGGAGAAATTTGGGGTACACAGCAATGTAAGAAAATATATATAATCAATTTAAAAAGTTAAAAGAAATAAATACAAACCTGACGATGTTGCCACTTTTAAAAATACATCAGTGACTGCTCTTTGCTCCTAGGGTAAAGACCAGCCTCTCAGAATGGCTCTGAGGTTCCAATACCTTCTTATGCTCCCAGCTAGAAAGGTCATTAGTTTCCTTATTTTATTGCATAATTTTTGGAGGAAGACCACCAGAATGCAACTCCAATGGCTCCTCCTCAATAATGGTCTCCATTGTTGCTTCATTCCCAGTCTCCATCAGTTTTATGAGATGAAGGTCTATATTCA
>PVHY01000677.1:124262-205566 GCA_004024945.1 Uropsilus gracilis
TGTTTATCCCCCCCCCCAAAAAAAAGAGATGACAGAAAAAACTAAAAGCAGCCCAACTGAATGGGAAAAAAATTTTGCCCTCCACAAGAGTGATAAGGGTTTAATAACAAAGATCCACAAGGAACTCACACAATTAAACAAAAGCAAAACAAGAAGCCCAATCATAAAATGGGGTGAAGAACTAAAAAGACACTTCTCCAAAGAGGAAATTCAACGGGAGATTTTTAATGGCATCCCTGGCTTCTACCCATTAGCTGCTGGTAGCACCGTTCAGTTGTGACAACCGAAACATGCTTGCACACTTGACCGAACGTCTCCTGGTTGACAAAGTCCTATGTGACTGGGACCCCATGAGTCTGTAGGTGATAATGCCAAGTTCCAGAGTTCTAAGAAAGGCTGTTCTATTCACACAAGCAGCCAAGGACCTGGATGAGCTTCATGCACGTGAAGCTGTTTGTAAGGATCCCAGACACATGATGTAATGCTACCCAACTGCCATTTGGAAATTCTTAATAATTCTTTTTTTAACAAACAAATAATTTATTTATATCTAAATTTCACATCATTGTAATTCTGTCTGTGTTTTGGAAGTCATGTCTTTGACGGGCATAGAATGTGCTTTTGGGTCTTGTTTGTGCTTTCCAAATCCTCCCTGCTTCCAGGATTGGGTTCCCAGTGCACTGGTCCCCTCCCTTATTGTTTAGATGGTGTCTTACCCTCCACCCACGGCCTCCCCTGCCTGACTGTTCTCGAGTTGTTAGTGGCGTCCACCAGTTAACAGTGTTGGCAGCAGTAGGCATGGGCAGACATGGAGCGGTGGTAGTCTTGTGCTCTGGGTGATGAAACTTTCACCTGCAGTTGAGAGCAGCTGGCATGCTGCTGTGTGCAGAGAGAAACTGGGGAGAGCTTATTACTCAGTGTCATCTGCTCCCAAGTGTTTCTTAAAATGGAAGTTTTGATCCCTTTGGAGTCTATTCCCTCATTATTGGGAAAAGGAGCTCAATTTCTGCTGCTCTCACCGAGAGCCCATGTTTTCATTTTGTGTCAAGACCTGGAAATCATGTCCCTAACTTTGGAACTGCCTCAATCGCGGGCACACAACATTCAGGAGGGCCAAATGGCAAGTCTCAAAGCTGAAGCCAAGCAGCCTCACTGCATTAGCCCAGAGCAGCCCAGAGTCCATTCACAGCAGGGCAGGCCATGAAGAGCCCCAAGAGAGGATGCAAAGAGCAGGAAGTCAGCCCACAGTCTACCACACTCAGTCTAGACCCCGGCAGATTCTGGTGTGGTGACAAATGACTGAGCCCCTGGGAAGTGGGATCGATCAAGACCCTGCTAGAGGGCCTGCCCAGGGGAGCTTCCCTAGACCTCTGTCCATCAGGCCTCTCGCAAACTGCCACTCAGGACATCAGCTTGTGACAGTGACATAACAAACCATGTACCGAAAACGCACCACGAATCAACAGACTGAGGTGCAGAGTCCGCTTTCCTCCTGATGTGTGAAGCTTTCTAACAGGAATCCAAAAGCGATGGAAAGTTCTGGGTGTTTGTGGATGCTTCTGGGAGTAGAAGCCATCTCAGCAAGGGGCAAGGGCAAGCCACCAAGAGTGTATTGTAAGTGCAACACACATCTCTTCACTTCCAAGCTATGATCCCCACTTTTCTGGATTTCTGTAGTGAACAGCCTTCATCTTTTTCTCATAGAGGCTTCTTGGCTTTGGATAGACTATAGTTTTTCTTTTCATCTAATGCTTTTGAGCACTAGAATTTCTTTCTGTTTTGACTTTCGTTTGCTGATTGGTTCCTCTGCAGATTCCCAGAGCATGTTTAAACTTCTGTACCTGGTAGATGTTGTCAATTGTTCCTTAGAAAATTATCTTTGCTTTGCTCACATGACATCCTAGTTGGGTTGCAGAATGAGGAACTGCTTCAGTCTCAGTGAAAATACAATCGGGAGACTTCTCTAAATAGCTGCTCTGTTCCTTCCTGTTACCCTTCCAAGGAGGAATTGTGTTTGTTCCTGATCCTTAAAAAGTAAGCGATGTAATTAAAATTGTATTCCTATGTCAGCCTTTCAGGTACACACAAGTGAAGAAAATTTCATTTTGTTTCGGCATTGTTTTCCTAAGTCTTCTATTGACTTCTTGTTCATCTTCCTTAAGATGGTTCTCAATCTGATTTCAGTAAGATTGGAAGTCAAACCAAGATTTTGTGAAAAAATATTGTATTTTGCCAGGTGCCAAGTACAAGGGAAAGGGAATTAAAAGGCAAAGGTAAACAGAGCCAGAACCTTTGCCTCATCTGGTAAGAAAGTTTTTTGGGTTTTTTGTTTTGTTTTGTTTTTGCTGCAGTATAAATTCCTTGCTGGTAGAGCTGCTTTCCAGCTGACTTGCCACCTTCCTACTGACCCCTGTCCTCATGGGGGTCTCAGGGTCTCCCCAGCCTTTGATGTTGGTCTGTGGCAGGAGTGGCCTGCATTCATTGCTCTTAGCCTACATTGATTCTCTCACCCCAGCCACCAAGTTGAGAAAAACTGCTACTAGTCGGTGTCCTCGGCCCTTGGCGGAGGTGGGCTTTCCTGAATGTGAGGCTGGTCCGTCCCATTCTCCACGCCTTCTGCTGGTTTGCACTGTTCTGCCTCCCTGTGGCACCACATGTTGAGCTTTACCTCACTGAGCCAGCCAGCATTAAATCCACACCCCTGAGAAACAATTTTACTATATCAGTAGAACATCAAGAAGAAAGTGGGCAAACTCGATCAACCAGGAGGAACATTAAAAGGTGGCTTGATTCACTATCACCTATGATCCTTCTTTCAAAGCATATTTACACTTTCCTTGTACAAATGTTCTTTTTTTCACTAGATCACTGAGCCTATGCGTCACAGCTGTTTGACTTCACAGTCTGATCATTTCAGCAGCCCTAGACACAAGGCTTCATCTTTCTCTTCACATTGTGTGTCTGTATTTTGGTATGACGTGCACCTTTTGGCTGAAAGGCAGATATGCTGGCCTAGGTACAAGGAACTGGAGTGAGCAGTTTGGGAGAAAGGCCCAGTGTCCATCTCACTCACTCTCAGTCCCTTGGAAATCCGTGTCCAAGGCAGTGACCCTCACTGGTACTTATCCATACCTGCTCCCACAGCGGGACATGAGGGGCAGAGGCAGCTTAGTTCTCCAGGTCATGCAGGCTCTACTAAAGTAACTTCTCTTGAGAAGAAGATGTGTTAAGAACAAAGCCATCTGCTATTATTTTCTCCTGCAGTCTGGAAGGAAGGGATTATTTTCTGATCTCCTCTGAGAACATGATCCAGGTTATCTCTCCTTCCCCAGGCCTGGGTCTCTCTGGACATCCACCAATGTCAAGACAAGGTTTTCTTACCACCCCACTGGCTCCCACACTGACTCTGCCCTGATGTTTATTCTCAGGAAGCTGCAAGTGTCTGCATTACTTGTTGTTGCTCCCATGGGAGGGTAGCTGTTTGCTCTGTGACCTCACATCTCTGAGGGAAAGGCTAGTGTTGCAACTTCTAGGCTCCTCTTCCCTGCTGGAAAGCACGAGGAATGCCCCTACTCCAACTATGAAGTAGTTCTGTATATGGCTACCACCAGGGACCATCCATGTTGTTACCACTTGGGATACTGAATTCTTGTGATGGTTTATAATTTCAGATCTTATGGTCAAGTCCTTTTCCTGAAAAATCTGAGGTTACGTTTTGGGAAGTTAACATGTATAGAATTTCATCTGAAATAATTTACTCTCATTGACCCTGAAGTCAGTTTATCCCATTGCATGACTGTAGTACCATTCTCCTGCCTGTATCCATCAGTGTACACTAGATGTTGCATCATGGCAAATCTGTCTTATCTCCTACTCCTACCTCCTAATTTTACTTTGCTGTATTTTTTAGTTTTGACTTTTTTTAGATACTGCCTGTTAGTGATATCTGACAACACTTGTCTCTGCTATATCTCATGCAGCATAATGTGCTCACTGTTCTTCCAGGTTGTTAGTCATCAGTATGTATGTCTTCTCAATTATCATTCTCTGTATTTTTTTCAGCATCCTCTCTAACTTCTAATTTTACTTGTGTCTGCTCTCATTTTCTCTCAGTTAACTGAAGTTTTATTTAACTATTATTTCTGTCTGCATGTAGTCTATACCTATTTGATTGTGGTGTAAAGTTAGGTTGTTTGAGGTCATCTCGTTTCTTAAGGTGTGTGTTGCTGCATTTCACAAAAAGTAACTACGAAAACGAAAACAAGCAATTTTCTGTTTCTTTTGATACCTTTTTTAAACCACTGTTCTTAAATTCAAATGTTATGCCATTGTAGTCATAGAAGAGAGTATTATTACTCTTGTGACTTACATAAAAGATTGTGTGGCTTAGGGAAAACAACAGATTTTTAAATTATGCTTCAATTGTAACATGTTTGTTTTTCTCTCTATAACCATCACCTATTGCTAACAGTGGGGCTGAAGTTCCTCTTGTGATAATATGGTTGTGTATTCATAAATTTTATACCCTGATGCGTTGATATCTATTATCAGGGTATGATAACATTATAGCTCCTTTGTGTCTTGTTACCATTTTGGACTGAGTCTTGTTCAACAGGTTGGCAATTAGAGGCTTTGCTTTTGTTTGCCAGAAGGTGGCGCAATGGCACACGTTTTTGGTTTCCTTACCTGAGGTCACAGTTGCTTGTGTGGTACTAGTCTCTCAGTTCTACTCCTGCATGGTCCAAACACCCCACTTCAGGTTTTAGAAGTAAGTATCTCTCCAGACTCATGGTGTGCTCTGCAGAAAATTTCATTATGTTATTGGTATCTTACTATTCGGGGAGAAACATGGGGAAAGACACTAACAAGCAACCTATCACTCAAATCTAAAATGTTATTTTCATGGATAAGACAGTAGTCCAGTTTCCCCATCACCACTTATCAAAGAGGCTGTCCTTTCCCTATTTCTCCTAAAATGATTCGCCCTAGCTGCATGAGTTTATTTCTGAGCTTGATTTTGTTTCAGTTCCATGTTTTAGGCCAAAAAATAACTCTTTTGAGGCATGTAACTTTGCTATCCTTTCTTACTATTGCTTTAGTTATCCAGGATTTTTATGATTCTATGTAAACTTCAGGCTTGTTTTCTGTTTCTGTAAAAATGCATTGGAATTTGGAAGTTACTATATTGAGTTTGTAGATTGGTTTGGGGCGTGTGGGTATTTTATTAATTCTGCCAATGCATGAGATAGCTTTCCATAGAGATAATCAAATGTTATATCACATTGGTAGATTTGTGGCTATTGAACTATCACTGCCCACTTGGAATAGTTCTATCTTGTTCAGAGTGTATGCTATTTTATCGTATTACTGGATTCAGCTTGCCTAGTTTGAGAACCTTTGCATCTATTTTAGCAGAAATGTTCACCTTTACTGTGTAATCCATACTGCTACCTTGGTGAGTGAGTTTTGAAAGTATGCCTCTCTTATTTAGTAATGAGAAGCATTGCTGTTTGCATTTGGATGTTCTATAAAATCCAGCTGGGTCAGGACTTTTGTATACTGGAAAGTTTTTGGTTATTGATTCAATCTCTTCTTTTTGGTCTGTGATTTCTGTTTAGTTTAGGCAGATTGTTTCTATAACGCAACTTGTTGACATCATTATTCAAAGTATCTTATTTCTAATTTTATTATCTTAATTTCCTTATTTTCACTCAGATTTATTAAGGAAATTGTATCTGTAATCAAAATAATCTGTTCAGATTTTGTATTTAAGATTGCTTTAGCTTTCTCATTAGGATTTTAAAAATGTTAAAATGCATTCATTTTAATTTATAGGAAAACAATGCCATTAAAAGTCCCTACATCCTTTATTATGATCTACTTAAAGTCAAATACATCATTTTTATAGACTCAGTACTGTATGAACTGTGTGCACTAGTGTGAAAAGGGTGTGATATGGCTTAGTATTAAGAGAAAAAAAGATGGGCAGTCTCCAAGTGTAATTATCCTTAAATTTGCTACAACAAATATGTTAGTATTTTGTCTGAATATTAATATTTTCAGTTTCCATCTTATATTTTTAAATGTGAACTCCTGTAGTTATGAACAAGTGGATTTATAACTGGGGTGAGAAAGGTTGAAATAGTTACTTTCTAGACCTGTGATACTATGTAAAATTTTAAAATGTGGAAAATGGGTGGAAATAGCTGGGCGTGGTGGCACGCGCCTGTAATCCCAACTACCTGGGAAGCTGAGGCTGGGGATTGCTTGAGTCTGTGCTCCCCCGGGCAACGAGAACCTGCGGTTCCATGGGCAAAAATAACGAGACCTAGTCTCGAAAAAAAAAAAAAAAGTCTAATCAAAGTGGCAAAGACTGATACACAATCGTGCCCTATGCCCCCCCAAACCTGATGTGTGAACCCATGAAACCTAGAATATCCCCATGTGGAATTCAAGTTCTGACTCCACATCAGGCACCTCCTAGACTTGCAGCTGAGACAAGCCCTCCCAACATCTAGCCTGGTAACCAGCAGCGCCTGAGCAGGGACCCCTATCCTACCCCCGCCCACAATGGCTGTAGCACTGCACATGTGCTCACTCACCCACCCCAGGGACAGGTACAGCCACCCCCCCCATGGGTGAGCTGTGCCCCTTTATTCTGAGCCACAGTCCTGAAGGATCCAACACACCTTTGCACATTTCCTTTTGCACGCACCTTTGCTCGCTCGGCCAGCTCACCGTCTCTGCCAGAAAACAGCAGTGCCCTCCTCCCACAGTCTTCTCTGCGTACATTCAGAGGGCTGCTGTGGGACAGTCAGGCACAGAGGAACGTTATCTTCTCAGTTTCCCTCATGTACTGGCATCGCCTGCAAAACGGAGCTTGTACCCTGAGCTGGTAAGATGTACTTGGGACACCTGTTCCCAGCAGAAGAGAGCAGTTTTAAATGCAACTTTGCCAGGGTGCCCCTGGTGCAGAGCAGTAGCCACACGTCTGCTCTATGTGGTAGGGGAATAACCAACATTACAATTACAGGACCAGCGGCCTTTACCTAGATTTTTAAAAAATCCATTTAAATTTAAAGAAAGAAAGATTTTTTTTACCACTTGGTCTTCATTAAATTTCTGCAGGAGTAAATTTCAGGAGTCTGAAATGGCACAATTCTTTATGACCTCCTTTGTCTGCATGCCTGGAAGTACTCGAGCTCCGTATCTCATAGCTAGCTCAGGGCACCCAGCTCTTCACACAATACCAACCCATGCTGCTTCGGTTGCCATGCCAAGTAGTGGTGGGAGGAAGGAGGGAAGCAGCTAGTTTTCAGAAAGTTGTCTTAAAAGTTAAGTCCCAGGAAGAGGGGAGGCTCTCTACTGTACCCTAAGGAAGGGAGAAGAGAAAGGAGGTAGGTCTGGGAAGGAAACCTGAAGGAGGCACATGGAGCAGAGAGACACAGAGGAAACTGTGCTTTTTCCTTAGACTTGTCCCAGGGGCTTGGGGGACATGGAAGGAGATACTTGAAACAGATGTGGTGAGACCCGTGTGGAGGCTGGCAATGGCCTCCTTTATTTGGCTTTGCTCCTTTCCCCACTTTGACTCATCCCAAACTTTCGAGCCAACCCTGTCTAGCCAACCATTTACCCATAGGATACGGTTAAGTTTGGGTGTTTCGTGTGAAGATTATTTTATCCATTATTTCCTGTCTCTTTGCTGTACCCTAGTGGTAGGAAAGTGCTTTTCTACTGAAGGTCTAATATACAAGAGATTGCTTAGTCTTGAATTGGTGGATGGCAGAACCCATTTAGAGCAGGCTGGTTTGAAGGAGGCACATGGAGCAGAAAGACAGGGGCATCACAAGGTGCCCTCCCTCCTGCCCAGTAATTAATATTGTTAAAATGGCAGTGCTAGCAAACACCAATCTCGGCTAGCCAAAGAAACCCTGCGAGAGAAGGATGTCATGTGCCCTGATTTGAAAACAGGATGGCATTACTATGAAACAGTTATACCTGCGGAAAATGGAACCCAGAGATAGAGCCACACACAGTCAAACAGTACCTGGCGAGGCAGCTGAGAATACTTCATGCTGACAAAAGACAGTGTGTTCAATAAGTGATGGGTTTTAAAGAGATGATAAAATATATGTTGTTATCCTGCACAATGGAACTCCAGGGTAAAAATCAGGGGATTAAAGATTTTTTTGAGAGGGCAGATAGAATTTTTTCAAGCAAAGGTGGAATGGTTCAATGGGAGAAAAGGCAAGGTCCAGGATACAAAGCCTACAAGAGACTCATTCTGAGCCGTTGAGGCCCATATGGACCACAAGTGAAGACATGGAGTCAGACAGTAGAAGCAAATGGTAAACCAGCAAGCGAGGAAAGCTAAGTCGGACAAAGTAGTCCAATGCTTCATTACAGAAAGGGCTCTCAGTCCATTAATATTTATGTGCCCAAGAGAAAGCAAAAACTGAAAGGTAAAGTGAGTAGCACAGTCAGCAGCTTAATTCCCTACTGCCAACAACGGATCTACCAAAGAATAAATAGGGAACGGCACCTTTGAACATCACTGTGGATCAACTGGTTCTGAAAGTCCCATAAAGAATATTTTATGAAACAACAGCAGAATAAACTCTCTCATCAGACTGGTCCCGAGCAGAATAAGGAGCACCCAAGGAATACCAGACCAGCCTGCTCGAGATGGGTTCTGCCATCACTGCATCAAGACAAAGCAATGTAGTATGTTAGACCTCCAGCACAGAGGACCTTACTACAGTTAGTGAGCAATAGAAAAAAATTTAAAATTCCAAACAATTTCCAGTCAAACAGCCTAAGTCACCCATCCCCTCGTGGGTAAATGCCCAGCCAATCAGGGTTGGCCCCAAAACTTGCCACAAGTCCAAGGCCCTTTCTAGAGGCTCCTTCACAGGCCTCTCTGCTCCACATGCCTCCTGCAGGTCTTCTTCACCCTCCCAGTCTTTCACTCTTTTCTGCTTTGCTCTGCCTTCCAGACTTGCCTCACCCTTCTGCCTGTTACCTATGGTCCACCCCCTAAGGGCAGGGGTAGGGGGGAGCCTGGGGTGCCTTTTATTCTGCCTCTCACAGATTAGGCCATCCCATTTCCCTTTGGGTTTGCTCTATGTCCCCCGTCCCCCTCCCCCAGGTATGTGCCTACTGACTGAGCTGAGCTGACTATGGTAGCTACCCTTGGCTCTGCCTCTGCCACGTGCAAGAAGCAGCCATTCCAGGTACCTGGTCTGGGTTTGTCTTTCCCACAGGTGTCCCAGAATGCAGGTGGTGCCAGTTAATGACTGCTTGTGTGGAAGAGGGTTTAGAGGGAACACAGATCAGAGTTCAGTTTTGCTCATTCCCAAATTATCTCTCCTAAGCTTCCATCAGTATCAATAACAGTTTTGAAGAATTAATATTGTTATAATGGCACTGTTACCAAACAACATCTCAACTAGCCAAAGGAGTCCTGCAAAAGAGGGGAGAACATCACACATCCTGATTTGAAAACAGGATGGCACTACTGTGAAACATTTACACCTGTGGAAAGTGGAGCCCACAGATAAAGCCACACATAGTCCCAGCAAATAGTACCTGGCAAAGAAGCTGAGAATATGTTACACTGAGAAAAGACAATGTGTTCAATAAATGGTGCTGGGATGGTTGAATTTTTGCCTGTGGAGGACTAAAGCTGGATCCCTTTCTTAGACAATTAAAAAAATCTGTCATCAAACTAAAAAGTTTCTGCATAATAGAGGAACCCATCAACCAAAAAAAGGAAAAAGAAAAAAAGGCAAACCACTAAATGGGAGACAATGTCTGCAAAAAATATGACAGAAAAGCAGAAAGTTGAGGAAGGAGACTTCACAAGACCAGAAACTCAAGGTGGGGGTAGAAGTGTAACGTGGTCTTTAACCAGCTACAAAATGAAAGCTTCTTGGTGCTTACTGCTGTCAGGAGGTGCAGAACAGAGGTGAGGAGATGGAGATTGTAGAGACTCCCCAGTCTTCACCAGTCAAACTAGTGACACCCTGGAAGTAGCTGACTTACTTAGCAGTGAGGCCTTGCAAAGAACAAAGCACTTTCAGCACAGTGACTGCCCAGGCCTTGTCACTTCAGAAGCAACTCTTCCCACTCAGGTGTGTGCAAGCATCCTTTCCCTTTTCCTGTATAACAAACCTGCCCTTTTGGATATAACTAAATGTCTCTGCCTTGTAGGAAGTCTCACCAAGTCTGGCTGAAAGGGGAGCTCTGATGAAACTTTCCTCAGAGATAACCAAGGACTCCTTTCTCTAAACCCAATATCTCTCCAAACAGCATCATAATATGTCTTGACTACCAAGTGTGCAAACAAAACCCCCATTTGACTAAATAGATGCTCTGTATTATTGATCAGCCAGGGATGTAAATCAGAATCTATCACATTTCACCTGTTAGAGTGGCTATTGTAAAAGACAACATGAAAATGGGATGCTAGCTGCACTTGGGGATTTAAATTCTGGGAGTTATCATGAAAACAATGTGGAGTTTTCTCCTCAAATTAAAAATAGAATGATCATATATCCCATAAGCTCACTTTTGGGTATCTGGTAGCTATCATATAATCCTGCAACCTCACTGCTGTGTATTATATGAAAAGAAGATAACATGTGTTGGCATAGTCAACAGAACATTCCTGACAAAGACCAAGATATAGAAGTAGCCTGTTTCCTTTCATGCGTCAATGGAAAGAGAACATGTGAGGTACCTCACAACATTCATGCAGTGCATGAATTTTTAGGGAGACCTGAGGGAATTGGGAGAGTTCTAAGAATGTAATCAAATTCAAAAGCTAGTACGGCAGTGTTCCCAAGACAAGTAGAAATTCAGCCTAGTTGTATACAAACGGCGGAAGAGATCAAGGAGGAACAGCAGATGTCACACTGACATGAGTCATAACAATAACACAAGTGTGAAAATTATTCTGAGGACAATGAGAAAAGTATCTGAAACCACAAGAAATAAAAGTTAGGATGGATATTGCTAACAACTAATGTAAATCTACTATGTAGTAAGAGATTTTCCACTGACAGTTTCTCTGGATGTGCCCTTTCCATACATTGGGTATTACTGGAGTCACACTTCTGCATGATAGATTCAGTAGTCATGGAAAATATTCCAGACCCTAGTCCACTCTTGAAAGATTTCCATTTACTTGCAATAATCTTCACTCTACTGTCTGGCATCTAAAGCACTTCTTCCTTGCTTATGCCTCAGATTAGTGTTTGAAAGCAGTTGTCTTGTTTCCTCATTTTATCCTTTGACAAGCTATACATATTGAACACTTTTCATCTTGTCAGGTAAGTCAGTTTTCAAGGTTCTTTAATCATTTCTCTCTACATCGTCACTCAACTGTCTCCAGATAGCTCATGAATTTTTGATTATATAGGACTCAAATTTAAATGCAGAATTTAAAGCATGGTTCTATAATAAGCAGTGCAAACTACAGTTTTGTGCTCTAACTATCCAATATCAAACGTTTCCAAAGGCTCCCTATAGAGGACATTAGGGAGGCACAGTAAAGGGATAAATGGAAACAAATTATGTCTCCAACTTCTCTTTTTTAATTGGCAGATGACTCATCTTTATTTCCCTAGGACTCTGGTTAAAATAATTTATCAGAAACTAGTTCTGATTTTTCTAAGTTAATGTGTATGTCACCATCCACCATTCTTGCTCACAAGGCAGGTAGGCATAGACAATAACTCAAGTTACCCATAGGTGTTTACTTGTGATTTCCTCTTGGGGTTGGGCTTGCATGGCAGAGCTGCAGGAGTCACTTGGTCAGAGGTTATAAGCGCAGATTTTTAAAAATTATTTATTTTTAAAAATTTATCATTGTTTTGTTTTCTTTGACATTGTTATCTACCCCAGGTTTCTCCCACTACCTTGTCACTCATGAACCTTAGTCTTAGTCTTTTGCGCCCCTCCCCCTCATGCACCATGCTTCAATTTTGCTCAGAGTTAATTTTAAGAGTTTCTTGTCTGTTTGCTTATTTCCCCTTGTCCCTCATATAAGTGAGACCATCAGTATTTCTCTTTTCCTTTCTAACTTATTTCTGCTAGCATGATTCCTTAGAGCAGTATCTTTTGACAGGAGGTAACTGCTGCTCTTAAAAGAGGGCTCTTACCAGAGGTTAGCCTTTATAAAGGTGCAGTGAGGACCGCTGTGAACTTGTCCATCTTGAACCATTTAAGTCTGTGCCAAATAAGTAACCAAGAGTGTATAATGGAAATACCAAAAGGACAGAAAAATGTAAACAAGTAGCATAAAATTTCCCAGCTTTACAAATAATTGTACTGTACATATTCATGATTAAAACACCTCTGAACTAGACCTGTGTGTCTCAAATTCTCCTCAAATAATGCAGTTGTTTGAGTGCCACTGATATTTCCATCAGTCCCCTGAATGGTACAGGGAGAGGACCTGTAAAGGAGGAGAAGAAGAATTCTATCCTTAGCAGCAAGAACAATAAGTCAGGACCTTGATTGCTAAGAGAGAAAAGATTTTCCTACAAGGATATTAATCATCCAGGACACTTGGTTCTAAGTATCCACTCGGTCTAATGCAAAAGGTCTTTAAATTAAATTCTATTTCGAAATGTTCCCTGAGACATTTGATTCATGCCCAAAGGGAGAATCAAATGTTTTCCTATGTGGAAATCAGGCTTTTTAATGCCAAATCAGAGCTCAGGTGAGTTAGTTATTCAATGAGTTATTGACCACCAGAAGTATATACTCCCAGTAACCATCGTATACTGTGTCTGTAAGTAGTTTGAAGGAATAAAAGTTCCCTGGTGGATTAAATAACTCATGGACATTCTTGGACAAAACAATCCTATCCATAGCAGTTGGGGAAAATCAGGGATCATAAAAAGTTATTTGGACAAGCATTGTTAATAAGTCCTATTACTTCAGGGCATTGCCAGCGAGTTTCCGTATCTGAGCCAAAGTCATTTCCCAAAAGATATAACATAAACGTGTGGCCTATATTTGTTATTGTGTCTTTTATTTTATAATCTAAAAGCTGCATTAAATTGGGAGTTCTTTATTCACTTTAAAATAAAATAGCACTGTAATATTGTGACCCATGACATCATAACTGTAATCAGTAAAAGTTTATGCTATAGCTGGATTAACATCAGATTATGTGGTAGAAAAAAGTCACCAAGTAAAAACAAACTCATCTTGACTAAGATCTTACAGTTCATACATCATTTAGATCGTGAGGAACCACCTTGACCATCCACACAGGTTTGTGACCTAGTAGAGCAAAGTGATACCATGATAGGTTAAAAGGCAGACCGAAGCAGACCACGTTTTCATTTTCCAAAAATTTGCTTTTCAAATTTTGGAGCTACCTCTGTTCCAAGCAGAGCTTTTACTACCAACCAACCACGTCATTCTCTGACAGATGTCATCAATTCACGCTTGCCAATGAGAAGCTGAAAAATACCTGTCACTATACTCTGAAAATCTTTAAACTATATAAATCACAGCTTGTTCTTCTGGGAATGACCTGAGCAACACAATCATTTATTACTTCAGTTTGTCATAAATCCAGTCTGCTGTGTATGTCACTATGATTTGTTTCAGATATTGTGTGATGGTTTCATAACTTGAAAGCACCAATGGTTGGCTATGTGAGAATGATGGACCTGCTGTTGTTTGCAGTACTGTAGACACTGAAACAATTTTGCTGGTAGATGAAGTTGTATTTAGAATAGGAATGCTAGAAAGAAAAGCGTAATTTCTTCTCAAAAAAAGTCCCACATCTTCCAAGAAAGAATTTCATTGTTAGGAGCATACAGTAAATTCTTGGAGGCAAAATTTTCAATACCTTGAAAACTGCAGACCAGGTTGGAGGTCCAGAGAAGTGCATGTGCACTATAAAGGTGAGCAGAAAGGCTTCTCAGAAATGGGACAGTCAGTCCAGAAGCAGCATCACTATTTCCTAAGTAAAACTTCCATTCTTTCATATTTTTGAGCTTTATAATTTCAGTAACAAATTCTGATAGGCCTTTCAACAAGCAAATTGAAAATACGTGCTATATATTGGTTGTGGGGGAAAAGAATATAAACAGTACAGCAGATGCTTAAATGATTTTGTATAGTTGGCAAACTCATGTTTACCTATTGTTTCTGTGATATAAATACAAGTAAGTTGGTAATAAATGTTAGCTTTTTAATACTAGTGGGACAGAAAGTTAAGAATTTATTATATCTGGAATATGACAATTCATTCATCCTATTTTATTATTTTACTATATAGACTAAGTTCTCACTTTGATGTAAGATTGAAAAGCCTTGCTCTAATAAAACCAGTCAGCAAAGTATTCACAACCCTGTTGTGTGTTTTACTGCAACTGCATCTAGTATTTGCAATAATGATTTGCTTGGATATAAGATATTATGACTGTTATAAATGTACAGTCTGTTGGAATAACAGGTTTACAGTAACTGGTATTTATTTTTCCTAGTGGGAATATTTTAGCACATCATAAAGAAAGCAAAACTAAATGAAAAAGAAATGAGTCATATTTCTGTTGTTTTACTCTGGTTAAAATTCTTTTACTATTTTGGCAAAATAAACTTGTGGAAGGGGACTGCCCAATACTTAAAAGCGGAGGAACATATGTCTTCACCTAATACTAGTATGTGATAGAGATGGCACTTACTCTCCTCATGAAGTTATGGCTTCCAGTCACCAGACTAGAAGTCTTAACAGTGCTTATAAATGGAAAGACCATTAAGATGGGGAAACTTCACATGAATTTTCATGCACTTGAACATAAGAAATGCAGGCCATAAACTATGAATCAAAGAAAATATCAAATGGCAAGAATAAAGTATTAGCATAGAACAATGTGAACTTTTGAAAACATGATATTGTGTCCAGCAAAGTTAAAGTTCTGTTAAATAAAATACACAAATTAGAAAAAGGTGAAAATGAATGGAATTTTATAGGTTTTGAAAGAGCTTAACATGTTTTACCCATTGATGGTAATGTTGCTTTATAAAGTAGGATGAAGAAATTCCTAGAAAACCAAAGTTACCAATACCAAAGAAATAGAAATTATATAGCACAATCATCATTAAAGTACAGGTAGGAAGCATGACTTGACTGGTGCTACTGTGTCAGCAGTAGCAGATCAGCTGAATTGATGTTTTGTGTTTCTGACCTCCAACATTAGCAACCTACTATATTTCTACTCTTTCCAAGGCTAATATTGTCACTTCCACCTTCTTTTTCAAATAATGTTCACATATTGCAAAGCCAGTGACAGCAAACAAATTCTGAAGAAGTCACATTTAATAGCTTTCACTGAATTCTAGAAAAGCCTATAAAAAAGAATACTGATTCTGATTATTGCCCTTACAGATACTTTCACAAAAAAATACATTTTTTAAGAAATATATGGTATAATTTTTCAAAACATTACTAAGGCCATTCAATTTCATTGAAAATAGATTTAGTAACCATTGCTGCACTCTCACAATGTTTGTGATAACAAAAATAACTGCTGTTTATGCCTTGTGGCCTGTTTTAGTTAAGAGGGAAAAATGCTTTTCTATAATTGAAAAAAAATGGTTTTTATAAAGCCATCTCTCAGAACTTTAAAAAACTATCTAACCAGAAAAACCTACTGAGAGAAATTGAAGAAACACATTTATTTACCCCAGAGTTTGCGATCCTGTTTCAACACAGGACAGCACATTGTTGGTGTGTAGGGATACTATGTTACAGTTGCATATTTCCATACTCTAGAAGTCACTAAGGAGTGTGTGTGTGTGGGGGGGGGGGTGTCTGTCACAAGAAACAAGCACTTCGTAGCTATCTTAATAGGAGACAGGCAGATCAGTAAAAACATTCATTTAAGTAGAAAGAAATCAGTTCGGAAGAAACCCTATCCTGAGCCAACAAGTTGCAATAGAGAAAAGATTTTCTCAAGTGAAGATACTTTCCTGGGAACTGTAGGCAGAGGTAGACTCAACAGGGGCATGTACACCTTTACAAATACTAGGGCTTGTGAATGCCAGCTTGGAACCCACACTGTCTAGAACCTGAGGAAGACACCTCTAGTGGGAAGGCAGCCTCTGACAAAAGAGCAGTTTCCGTTCTGTCAAACCCACTTGATGACTTGCAAATGAACAGTGGCCCCACAGCCAGAAAGCCCAACCTCTTTACTTCCAATAGTTCAGCACCTCTGACAAATGTTCCCTGCCCACCAGTAAAGGATTGGCTCACGCCAGCTTGCTTCAATGGCTGTGTCTACTGGCAAGTACCACCACACACTGCTGTAGGTGTGAACAAAGGGGTACTCACTCACACTGTACCAGACACAACCTAAGGCAGCATAACAGCATGAATAGCCACTATCAGATGTCACTGGTGCAGGAGAGAGCACAAGGGTTGCCCAAATCATGACACCAGATCCCCACAGAGCAAGGCATTCTGCTTGTTCTTATCATTCGTTTTTTGCTTCTCAGTTTCCAGTTCTGTGCCTAGAGTACAGTTTGTTTCACTTTCATGATCAAAACACAGAGGAAAGGACCTTAGATCTTATTTGAATGTTGTCTTCCTGACTTGGACTCATTTCTTCCTTCAGAGAACGCAGTCCTTCAGAACAAGAACTATGAGACATACGCTGGGACATACACTGGGATATACACCATACTCTGGGAGACAGTGAAAGTCACTTTGGTTTGAAGAGAAATGTGAGAGCATCATTGGTTTCCATGAACAAAAAAAGATAATATTTACTCAAAGTCTATCATTTCTGTACTGAGGAAAACAACAGAAATGACCATTGAAAACACATTTGTGTGAAACACTCTCATCAACTGTATGTCAGAAATCACAATGAGTCCAATTGAGCCCATTGTATAGAGGAGTTGACCTAAGAGCCTTGGGGAGAAGATGAAGGAAGTAAAGTTTATGGGAAGGAGATTTTAATACTATTAATTGTACAGGAAGATCAGGCTGTATGAGGAAGAAGAGGTAACTGAGTCAGATGTGGATGTGTCACAGTCACCTGATCAGGAAACAAAACCATCAGTACTGGTCACCTTCCCATATCCTCTGCTCAAAAATGAAATTCATATCAGTGTTACTTAAATAAAAACATCAATAAATCCCTAAATAAAAACACCAATAAATCATCTTGTCATGGTGACTTTATCTCAGTAGGAAACACACCTATATCTTAGTGGGGCATGAATTAAAAATGTTCTCATGGATAGTTGTGGGGTTTAGGCCCCACCTAATCAACACATGTGAGGCAAGTCATTAGAACCTGATAGACATGAGGACATGTGCAGACAATCAGAGGCAGAGACCAGCAAACACTGGATCCTGGGTCACTAGATCCTTGTTAAATCATTATGTATGTCTATAAGAACTTAAAAATGTGCTTGTTACTTAGTTTGATACGAATTAAAGCCTTCATTTTAAAATGTACTTGAACTCTTCCAAATAAGAAACAATAAAAATGTAGATATTAATCTGAGGACTGTGATCTTATGATTCTGAATCACAAATCCATAGTAGGGAGCAATGTTACTTCTCTATATATAGTTTTAAAAAATGTTGAAATGAGCTGTTTTTAAAATTGAGTTCTGGGGGTGGGGGTGGGGTATTAGCTAAATTCGTCTTTTTTAACGTCTACTACCTCCAAGTGGAAAATATGCACAATGCCAAACAACATGGGTCCTTGAAACTATATTACAGTAGATCTAGCTCTATGATAACTTGTGACAATAATTCCAAGAATTAGCAACTCAGGATGAAACCTTTGACATACAGACACATGGTAAATTGGCAGGAACTAGAAAGTTCATACATACTCATGGATTTTAAGACTATCTCAATTTACCAGCAAAACAAATCTGTACTTTTTCCATGAACTACTCCTTTTGAAGTAGCATGAACAACCTCCTCCCTTCCTATTCTTTTAGCAGCTCCTCTCTCTCTCTCCCCATCTTCCCCCCTGTCTCTTTCTCTCTGTGTGTGTACAACATTTAGATGCATTTGCAGAACCAGTACAGCCATGGAGAAAGAAGATGGAAAGAGGGCATTTTGATATTGAGAGGCAAAGAGTGTAAAGTAGAAAATAAAATGGAATAACACTGAGAAGTGTTCTCGGGGATTTACACATTTTCTAAGGAAGGGGTAATAGGTTCTTTCCAATCACACCCCCAAAATCCTCTTTTATTTTATAGTCACTACATGAGACTATGAAATAAAGGAAAACACTGTTCATAGAAGCAGCCCCTACATAAGTATTTGCTCAATGTATGTTTAGCTAGACTCTGGAAAGGAAACTACCTTGGGTATAGTAGCTGAAGATATCAACAAAACTTATCCATCTGTCTCCCCCAAACACCCAAAAAAGAGCTCTGCAATTGTAAGTCAAAAATTTTAAATCAAGCAAGCTTTTCTACTCATTTGCTAATCCTTGAATCATCCCAACACCATGATAACATAACATTAATATAAATAGTTAAGAGATCCCTCCTTTAGGAGAGACTCAGTGACAAAATGTACAATTATCATAAAAACATTCAACTAACTAAAGCAGTAAATTTATATAAAGTAAAAATTAGTATCCAACTTAATGACAAAATAATGGTTTCAGGCGTGTACATTATTTGGCATAACTTTATATGTAAGTTATCACAGTAAAAACATCTTTGTGTCAAATATCCTTGGATTTCATCTTCACTGAAAAGCAGAACCTCAGAGATCATTCTGGCAAACACCCAGAAGAACTGTACACACATACCCATACACGTGACTAAATGGATGTAGCCATACACACCTGAATTCATGGGTGCAAATGGGTTGTGCAGTCAGGGCTTCCATAGCATGGTTGTTTTCATCTACTGGAAGGCTCTTCAGTCACTGCATAGTACTCTTTGCCCAGGCTCTTTTCTCTCCACTCCTTCCCTGTGATGGCATATCTGGGGTGCACCCCCATGCAGACCTAAAAGCCCAGAGGTAAGACAAGTGTCATTTAGAACATTACTTATTTTTCTAAATATTTGAAATTCCTAAAACTTCTTGCCAACAGACTTTCCTCTCTGTCACTCCACTCAGTTTATGGTTAAGCAGTCTCCCAAATCTCACTCAGTCTCACGTTTTTAGCTTCATGTTAAACTTCTTCCATCTGTCCTTGCACATCATTTCTATCACAATAAACAAGGGAAAATTGACGACAATTATAGTCAACTATTTAAACACCCTACTATCAACTGAATGAACAAACAACAGTTAGCACTAGTAATGACTGACCAGTATCAACCAAATAGCTCTAACTAGCACTTATGGATCAGTAAACGCTCCTGTAGATTACATGTTTCTTAAATGCACTAAAAAAATCAAATTAATGAAAAAGCCTTATCAGTACATATCAAAAGACTTTAGAAACAAAGCGAAAATTATATAAATATATCTGGATAATTATAAGAGATATAAAATCAAAGTATCATTTTTAACTTACTCAAACATAAACTTTTAAAATATTATGATCACTAATATATTAAAACTTGGGTAATTTAAATTATAAGCCAGTACTGAGAAAAGAAAATATAGTTCTAAATATTTAGAAAAAGAGACTCAAATCTGCAACTTTTACTTTCCTCATACGAACTAAGTTGAAAAAGAGCAATCAATGGCAGTTCATGGGTGACATGGTGGTGAGACAAACTTGGAGTATATAATGATATAAAAAATTTTTACATATGTATAATTAATAAAAAGCAAACCAACCCCCAAAATAAATCAAGGTGAAATAAAATAAGGGAAATTTTAATAAAATGAGGGAGGGAAAAGTCCTAAAACTAATTACTTTAGAAAATTAGAAGTGCTAAGTCTCTAACCATGCTGATCAGGGGTGAAAAAAGTGAAAATATCAGGAATAATAAAAGATTCATTTCTTGAGTGACACAAATTTAAAACATCCCTCAATAGTAAGTAGATTAACTTGAAAAACCCTGTAAGAATATGGACATTTTCATTAAAAATTCCCTCCCCCTTCCCCTGCTGACCTCAACTTCTTCAAATAATCCTGGCCCAGCTAACCTCAAATATTCCAAATTAATCCTTGCCCAGATGACTTTACTTGTGATTTATGCCAAATAGTTAAGGAAGAAGTAATGCTACACTAAATTTCAAATTCATTCTGTGCTGCATATCCATAACATTATAGTCAGATAATAATATAAGAATATAAAACCTCAAAATACAGATCTCTTATGAACATCAAAGCAAACATCACTAAAGAAATTAGCAAATAAAATATTTAATATGGAAAAATATTTCATGACTGAGGTTTTTTCCCCAGAAATAAAAGGCTTGTTTAATATTAATACCTAGTCAACAAAATATATGTTAAACTACAAAGACATACATAGAATTTCTCCAGAAATGCAGTAAAAGCACTTTCCAAAACCAGTATTGTTCCTTGATAAATATTCATAGCAAAGATGGAAAGCATTTTCACAAATGGATGAAAACATCTATGAGACCTAACATCATACTGAATAGTCTGCAAATACTAGAAATGTTTACTCCTTAAGAACAGAATGTAGAAGATGTCTGCCATCATTGCTTATTAAACAATGCATTGGAAGGTACAAACCAGATCAGGCAAAATAGAACATAAAATATATCAAACTAGAAAAGTAGAAATAAATCTATTATTTCCACATGACATTATCATTTATATAGAAATTACTGCAAAACTACAAAAATGCTACTAAAGTTATAAGGTGATTTCAGCAGCATTACAGTTATATTACCAATACACAGAAACCAACTAAGTTTATTACTGGCAGCAAGCAATTGGAAAAAAATGTAGCAAAATACATTCTATAATTACAACAGATATTTGAGATAACTAGGATAAATTTAGAAGATGAGAAAGAACTGTATATTGAAAATTACAAAAGATTACTGACAGAAAGTAAAGAAGATGTAAATAAGAGAGAAATATCTTGTGTTCATGAATCAGACAATATTATTAACATGGCAATTCTCCCCAAAATCTATATGGCCAACATAAACTAAATCAAAATCTTGGCAGATTTTCTTAGCTTTTTCAGAAATTAATGAATTGGCTCTAAGACTCATATGGAAATGCTGGGAACTTGAGGTAGCCAAAATAACTTTAAGAACAAAGTGAGGACAAGTGCTAGCTAATGTCAGCTGACATTATTAGTTATAATTATATAACTATCACAGTTATATATTAGGAACAAGATACACATTTTAAAAACAGAGTCCAGAAAAGATCCATACAAAAATCAGAGAGCTAATTTTGGACAAATATCCAAAGGCAATTCGATAGTCAACAGATAGTATTTTCAAGAACTTATACTGGAACAACTGGATAGCCACATGCAGAAAAATTGACTTTAATTCATACTCCACATGGTATTCAAAAGTTAATTAAAAATGAGTCAATAAACCAGAAAATGGTGGGCAATACAAACATTTCTTGGATGTGACACCAATATTATAGACCATAAAAGGAACATTGTGTTAGCTTTTTAACCAGTTCAACATACCATATGATCTACCAAATGTTCTTATAAGCTTTTAGTTTAATTGCCAAAAACTGGAAACAACCAATGTGTCCTTCAATAAATGAATGGTATTTATCCAGTGGATTATTTCTAAGCATTGAGAGTTAATGAAACATTGATACACACAACAGCATGGGATAACTGCAAACTGTCAAGTAAAAGAAATCAGGAAAAAATACTTCACACTAACAATTGTAAGGTACGACAAAATCAACATACACAATGAGAAAAGTGGTTGACTGAAGACAAAGAACTTAAGGAAGAGTAGGAGGAAGAGTCACTGAGAGGAAATAACCCTCTTGGAGGTGGAAGAGATGTGGTGCCATCTTGAACATGGATTGACTGCAATCCAATGCATGTCAAAACTTTTCAAACTGCTAAATTTTAATAATAAAAGTTTTATTTGTTGTATGGCAAATTGATTTCAAGAAAATGTATGCTGGAAATATAAAGTACATTATCAAGATGTCTTCTTTGAAACCAGATACAAAAGTTCCATCTGTGCCTTCATTTTAACTGATAAATGAGGAGTGGTTGTGAAATGTTACTATTACTTTCTCCTCGAAAGGTTTAGTATCTAGAAATAGAAAACCTGAATAGACTAATCACAACAAGGAAACTTATACTAAAAGAGTAATCAAACTTTCAAAAGAAAAAAAGTTCAGATGGCATCTGAACCAGATGGCATCACAAGTGAAATCTACCAAGCCTGCATGCCTATCTGTTGAAACTTTCCAAAGAATTGAGAGAGAACTATTTCCAAATGCATTTTATAAGACCAACACTGCACTAACATCAAAGCCAAAAGACAACAGATACACACGAAAACTGGAGAACAATTTCCCTAAGGAAGACCAATATTAAAAACTCCTCAAAAAGTTCTTAGCAAACTGAATCCAACAATGTATTGCAAGAATTATGTCCCATAACCAAGTGGGATTTATACAGGGAACACAAGGATGATTAAACATCCTAACATGAATCAGCATAATTCACATCATCAAAGCATAAAAACATGATTGTTAAAAGAAGTCAAGAAAGCATTTAACAAGATCCAGCATTCACTGATGATGAAAACTCTTAAGTAACTGAGGATAATGTGGAACTTAACATAATAAAAGCCATTTATGACAAGTAACATTCTCAATGGTCAAAAATTGAAAGCTTTTCCACTAAGATCTGGTACAAGACTGGGATGTTTACTCTCACCAGTACTGTTCAACAGCATTGAAAGCCATAGTCAAAGCAATTAGGCAAGAGAAGGATATAAAGGGAATTGAGGTTGGGAGATAACACTACTATTATTTGCAGATGACATGATAATATAGAGAACTATGAAGAGTCCACTGAAATATTAAAACAATAAATAACAAGGAGGGAGATGGGGAGGGAAAATAGTACATTAGACTATTACTAAGGCTTCAATTAGGGGGGCTGTGGTGGGTGGGAGCAAAGGGGAGTGGAGGGTTCAATGGAGGATTAGTGGGGATTGGTGAGTATAGAGAAATAATGTCTTTGTAGAGACTTAAACCTATATTCTTAAGGCATTGTAATTGAAATTAGTGTTACCTCAATAAATAACTTTACCAAAAAATCCAACAATAATAAGTCAGTTCAGCAAAGTGGCAGGTTATAAGCATCAGTACATCACTCAGTTGATTCCCTGTATGTAAGCAATGAATTAGATTTGAAGGAAGTTAAGGCAATGATCCTATTTACCATCACACACACACACACACACACACAATACACACCTAGGAATAAACCTAAGGAAGTAGGTTAAGGAGCTATATAAAGAAAATTGTAAGGCACTGTTCAAAGAAATAGAAAACAAAAAAAATGCAAAAATATTCTCTGCTCGTGGATTGGAAGAATTAATTCTGTCAAACTGGTTATCCTACATAATGCAATATACAGATTCAATACAAGCCAAATAAAAATGTCAATACCATTGTATGAGAAATGGAACAAACATAGCTAAAGTTCATATACCAAAGACCCTGTACTTTCAATTTACTTGACAAATGAGAAGCAATTGTTAACAAATCACCATTATTTAAGCTATCATTATCATTTCTTATCTGGGCTATTTGTTAAAAAAGTACTCACATTCATTTACCAAGTAAAACAATGATATTTATCATAATTCAGATTTCCGATGCTAGTTTACTTATGTGCCATGTATAACATTTCTTTTTGCTCTTAGAGTAAAATTCTACTTTTTATAGCATAAATGTGTAGAACAATCCAACTTCATCTTCTAGGATCCATGCACATGTTTTTTTTTTTTTTTTTGCTCCTTGTTCACACACTACTTTATAAGTGCTAGAATTAGAAAATTAGAATTAGTTTACTAAGTGCAAGCTAAAGTCAGAATACTCAGGTTCAAATCTTAGTGCTTGATGAAGGTTTAGAGTAGAAAATTCTCATCACAAGATGAGATGGAGGTGGAGGTGGAGGAAGTAGCGATTCACAGAGTTACTAAACAAATTATACAGATAAGTATGCAGGGGCACAGACCAGGTTGGGATATGGAGATTGAAGGCCATTGTCAAAGAATTGCTGTCCCTTCCAAAGTCATCTAATGAAACCAAATACAGGAAAAATTCATAAACACCAACCCTAGAAATAACTGATTTCACAGCAGCTAGGAATCCCTCAGAGGAATGAGCGCTGCCAAAAAAGAGGACCATCAGCACAATCTCTGCCAGGCAAGAGGTTGCTCTCCTACCACTTGGGGTGTGCAGGCTTCCCTCAATAAACCTGTCTCTTTCAGTGGCAGCTCTTCCTGCCCCCTAGTTTCTGTGGCAGCATCCTTTATCTTCCTCACCTTTTTCTAGTAAAGACATCCTTTTGGTGTAACTGAACACCTTTGCCTCCTGGGGAAACTTGCTGTTTGCCCAAAAGGGGAGCTCTGATGAAACTTGTTTCAGAGTAAACGAAGGACCCACTCTCTGAACCCAACATCTCTCCAAACTGGTAAAGCTCAGTTTTATCACTTCATTTTTGTGTAACTCTGCTTAAAACTCAATTGTCTGTAATTCAAAGACAAATTGGGAGATATGGTCTCTGTGCCCAAAATGATGAGAAGAAAAATAGACATTAGTAAGAATTTGAATGTTTGTCTCATCTTCTGTTGCAGACTTCTTTCATATATAACATATTATTCATTACTTAATGATAGACAGTATGTAGAATTGCTGTATTAAATAGCATACTGTATAAAAACTATTGAAAACAAAACATATTTGACTACATTTTTAGCACTACAAACTTAAGTTGCCCTTTTAAGTTCTTCCCTGATCTATCCCCATGAATAATCACTTTAAAAGTGGGCCTAGATATGAGATGTGTGGTATTTCAGGTCTGAATAGTTACGAGTACAATTCTGTCAACTTGACAACAGTCAAGCATGAGATAATGCAAAAGTGAGCAAAACCCATCTCAGGCTAGGATGTTGCCTAGAATTGCTTTGCTTGAGGCAGAAATATGTTCCCCATCTAAGCATTTCCAAATGTCATTAACTATAAATGGCCCTAAACAGAATTAACCACTTCTTAAATGTTGGCTTCCAAAACACTTTGAATTTGATATCTGTAGACCATTAGCCTACTAAACAAGCAAAATGGCCATGTAGACCCCATGTTACTCAAGGTCAGGAACCTTATTTTCCACAGAACAAAAGATACCATGTCTTCAAAGTCACTCCACGTGTAGAATTAGCTCTCGGTTCTGCTTTCTTTCACCAAATTACTTTCAATCATTATTTAGCAACCTTTAATAATGCTTAATGAAGATATTTGATCTAATCATTTACATTAAAATATTGGTAAGTTTGCATGGTGGTAGAATCAGTGTTGAAAAGCACAGAAATCACCTGCGCGCACACACACGCACGCACGCACACACACACACGATATCTGCTAAATTCAGGTGTCTGGCCAGCAGAGTGTTATGAGAAGTATGGTTTTAAAGAGTAGCCAAATGGTAGATAAAAATATTTTCAAAGTGTATTGTTTTATTGTAAAGTGCACTTATCTCACTCTCCAACTCAACTAAGTTTGATGCTGATCACAGGACTCAGTGTTCCTGGGAAGAAGGAGAATAAAACAAAAGAAGAAGCCAAAAGGGTGTAGGGAAGGTGGCAAAGGGCATGTCAGCAATCAGAAGTCCACAGGGGTTTACTGACCTCGGGAGGCTTAACTTTAATGTCAGGGGTGAATAATATGAGGTAATCTGACAATATCAGGGCAAGGGGCACCTTCCCAAGACAGAGCCTGGGGGAAGCTCTAGAATTCTAAGGGAAGCCTGACATTTGAATTGCCCCCAGATCCCAAACATAAGGTCAGAGTACTAGAATGACACAGACAGAGGAAAGTGCTAGGGTCAATGAGACTGAGACAAATTCATGACCCTACAGTTTGGTCAGAGTGTCCAGAAGGATCCACGGGCCCTGGTGAATGAACAAGTATATATCAAGAGAGTCAGTGTACAAGGAAAATCCTGAGATTGGGATGTAAGTTGTGAGGCAAATGGTGTTGCAAACTTCAGTCAAGGAAGCCTGCAAAATGCCAACTAAGAGCAAGGTCATCTGGTTGGACAACAGTATAGTATAGACCAGACAAATGAGCATGAGTCAGTGTGTATCAAGACCAGAAAAGAAGCGGCCTAGCTAACAGCTTTGCTGTGTGTCCTAAGATCAAATAAATCTCCCTCTGGGGAAGAAAGGGTGGAGAAGAAATTAGCAAGATACAGTATTTGCTTCTAAAATACTGAGTCTTTAACAATACATCCTGTGCTATTTAAATGGAAATAACATGTGCTGTCCCTTTACCTGCATCTCCCATCCTTTCCCGCAGCCCCACTGGGTATGTTCTCACAAGGAATATTGCATCCCTTGCAGACAATAAATGACAAATCAGAGACTACTTAAAATCACTATGCAACACTTATTTCCACTTGAATTCAAGCAAGAGAACTATGTGCCATGTGGTCCCAGGCGTGACCCTGTGACAACAAATGTATTGAGGCCCCAAGTAAATAAGCAGCAGCAGTAAGGAGAAAGGGAAGAATTTGGAGACCAAGATACAATTTGCAACTGAACTAAAAAATTGGTAGAAATTTGGTTTCTCCTTCTTAGATGTGGGTGAATATTTAAGAGACATAAAATGTCTTCTACAAGGATTTCTCTCGATCAAAAAATGGAGTGAAAATACTATCTTAATACAGTTCCTGAAAAATTTCCTTTTATAAAGCTAAATTATACAAAACTAAGGAGGCAAAAATAAGCAGATGGGATTACATCCTGCACAGTGAAAAAAAATATCAATAAAACAACAACCAAAAAATTCCCTACTGAGTTAGAGAAAATGTTTGTACATTATACATTCACCAAGGGCCTAATAACCAAGATGGATGAAGAACTCTTGCAGCCCAATAAAAAGAGGGCAAGTTACCCAATCAAAATATGGGCAGAGGAGCTAACTAGACAATTCTTCAAAAAAGACATACAAATCATCACTTCTTATCAGGGAAATGCAAACCCAAGCCTCAATTAGATACCACTTCACTCCAGTGAGAGTGAACCATATACAAAAAGACAGAAACAATGATATTGGGAAGGATGTGGGGAAAAAGGAAACTTCCAACACTGTTGATAAGGTTGTAAACTAATCCAACCCCCATGCAAAACAGTGTAGAGGTTTCTCAAAATATTAAATGCAGGTAGACCATATGATGTAGCAATTCCAAAGCAAGGAAAAAACATAATTTGAATAGCTGCATGCACTCCTAGGTTCACTGCAGCGCTATTTACAATCACCACATTATGAACCTAAATGCGCATTGGGAGAACAGTGGATTAAAGATGTGGTAATTATGCACAATAGAATACTACTTAGCTATAAAAAGAGATGAACCCTTGCCTTGGAAACATATACAAACCAAAGAATACTATACTAAGTCAAATAAACCAGAGGCAGAAACATAAACAGATGATCTCACTCATTTATGGAATATAGAGAAACAAAGCGAAGTAAAGGGGAAACAAAGTCTAGAAATGGCTACAGCATTGAGGCTGCTAGAAGGGGCGGGGAGTGGGCTGTGATAAAGGGATATGGGTGTTGTGGGGTGGGTGGGGTGTGGGGATGTGTTGAGAGCCGATCACAGGGTACGAGAAAAGACAACGAGAGAGATTGCTTAGTCACAGTCACTCCTGGGTTTGCCCAGGAGTATGTACTAGGCAATACTTTATTCACAAAGGAAGGGGTATTTAAAAGAACAGAGTATAATTCATGGTGAATTTTAAAGGAAGGCAAATAGTGAGGGTGTAGACAAACTTGATTAGCATATCAGTTCCTATGAGACAATTAGGGGCAGGGGGAGCACTCACAAATTGATTGCTCATGTTGCCTTAGGTAAACTTTGGCGGGGTCACGATGCTTAACACTCCCTAGAGGTATGTATGCATATTTCTGTCTCCAGTTTTTCCAAGACAGATAAGGAAGAAATGAGGTTTGCCTCATCTCTCAGCATAAGTCCAGTCTGGTCTGTGATGGCATCGGACAGGGATGTACATTTGGAAGGTGTGAACCTATTCCTCTGATTCGCCTACAGTGATATAGAACAATGTTACCTCAAAACATAAAAATACATTAAAAGATAAAGCTAAGGAAATTTGTGCCACTAGAAAGAAAAGATATGACCCACAGAAAATCCCTGGAGAGAATGAACAGACCTCATTCATTCACTTTGATAAGGGTGCTACCCCCCTGGGTATCACTGTCTCCTGTTTAAGATTGCAGATTTCAAAGAAGGTATGCTAAAATGTGAGAATGGCCTTAATTAGAATTTCCTTTCAGAAAGATATAAGGGGGAGAAAGAAGTGAGACAGGTTTTTTTCTTTGTAATGTAATAATTCAGGAACTGTTTCTGAAAGACGGGAAAACAGAAAGAATATATAAAGAGTTTTGAAACAAAGTAAAAAGGAAGATGGGAATGGAGATTGAGATTCAGGTTAGGTTTTGGCCATTTTGTAGGATGGAGATGTGAACCATGTGAGCTTGGCCATGTGGCCAAGGCCTGGGACCTGCAGCCCTTCGCTGACCCGGGCTAGGCGCATGTGTGCTAAAGGCAGTTAAGAAGTTTGCAGATTTGAACTCCATGTTGGAGTTTGTTTCACTGAGTTTGTCTAGTGTCTGAAAAGGCTGTGCAAAAGTTAGGCCTGAAAAGAAAGTGAACTTTGCTGGGTCCAGTACCATAAAGTTTCTTCTACTACCTGGATGACAAGAGGACAGCATGGAGGAGCTGGAGCATGCCAAAGGAAGATGTCTTCAAACATGTGGAGATGAATTCTGACTGACTGACACTGGTGAGATGATCAGGACTGAGAGACTGAAGATTTTTGGGCAATCTGGGAAAGGACTTTGGACAATCTTGACAAAGGTTTTGGACAATGTTAAAGTAATCTGAGTTTTACTTACATGTTTCTTTTGTAGTAATTAGGAAATCACTTTGTTAGAAATAAATTAGTCTGCACTGATAGTCTTGCTTTGACTTGGTATTTTGGTTGAGAAGGCTGGGGATGGTGGAAAGAACCCAGGAAGTCTAAAAGGGTAAACTGAGGCAAACTAGTTTAAAGTTTAAACTGTGTTTCTAAGTTTTTCTTTTTAGGTCTGAAAGAAGGGAAGAAAGCTGAGAGAAGCTGGTAGCTGATTTTTGCATACCAATATGAAGGTGAACAGTGAAAATGCTAATGAACAGTTTGTAGCCTGCCTCCTAGAGAGAAGCAAGAATAGGCATAGCTGTACGTATTTTAAGTTAAAAAGTCTTATTTTCTTTTTACCCGATTTCAACTGGAGTATGAAAAAGTGATGTGATACAAAGAAATTAGCTGTCATAGTGTTTTTCACCATCTGTGCATCTATCTGCCATAAGGTTAACCCTTGAAAAGGCAAATGTACAGTCCGGCAAGTAAGTGAAAACATACTTTGGAGTACAGCCTTTTCAAGGGTAAACAGGTTTAGGCTTCTAAACCTTCTTGGTCTGCATCTTGAATCACTCCCCAGGGTGCCACAGCATTATTACAGGATAACTATTACATAAACCTGACAAAACAATCTTCTCCTTTCCAGGTCTGGATGAAGTGTGAAGATCACCTAAAGTTGCTTTGCTATGGTCAGGATAAATACATACAGCTACTGAAGGGGCCAGTGGAAGACTGGCATCAGGATACAGAGGTTGCAATGTCCAAGGACTTCCTGACTCTATGCACATGGAAGACTACAGGTTCCAGCAAGGACACTGGATAAAATGTCCCCAAAGACTAGATGAGACAAGGCACCTAATGTAAACCACAGTCAATAAAACATTCAAGTCAAAGACAGCAGGAACCAACAGGTGGCTATAAAAGCCCTTCTCCCAACCCCTGGAAAATATGTCTCTTCCCCCATGGAGAGGATGAGGGGATATTTGAAAGGCAGGAATAGGAAAAGTCGTGTGAAGACACCCAAATAAAGACCATATAAAGACTGAGGCACCATTAAATGGTCAAGGTAAAGTTATTTCCTCTTTTGTTTTTTTTTTTAAATAAACCACCACAAATAAAAAAAAATTAAAAGCTCCTAGTATAAGATGGTATCTTAGTTGAATAGCCCATATATAAAAAAAAAGGACAACAAGTGCTGGTATGGATATGGAGAAAAAAGAACACTCTTACGCTGTTGGTGGGAACTGGTTCAGTCATTATGGAAGGCTGTGTGGAGGACCCTCAAACAACTGAAAGTAGAACTACCATTCAACCCAGCAGTCCCATTACTGGGAGACTACCCAAAGGATATAAAAATACTAATCCATAAAGACATCTGTGCACACATATTTATTGCAGCACTATTTACAATTACCAAGATACAGAAACAACCCAAATGCCCCCAAACTGACAAATGGCTGAAAAAGATGTGGTATATTTATGCAATGGAATATAATGCATCAATCGAAGAAGACAACCTTATATCATTTGCAGCAACATGAATGGAGCTTGAAGAGTCATGTTACCAGAAATAAGTCAGGAAGAAAAAGAGAAATATGGGATGGTCTCACTTATAAGAGGGATGCAGGAAAAATAAACAAACAAATGGACATGAGAAATATAAAACTGCCAAAAACATAGAACTGAAATATAGAAGGAAAGGGGAGGGGGAGGAAAATGGGGAAGGGGGAGGGCACAAAAGACTGAAATTGTTCACCTGTGATAAGGTGATGACTATCACTATTTTAAGTTACCTCTCCTTAGTTTGTTTACTCAGTAAACTTATGCTGAGCTACACACTGTACTCAGAATTACTGAAAAAAAAATTCCTCTCATTTCTTTTAATCAAATGTGCTAAAGTAGACAAATCCTACAGAGCAGAAACTTGCAATATTGGAGAGGGAAAACCAGAACCAACTTCACTCATCCTTCCCCATAAGGAGTGGGTTTTTCAGATGCAGGTACTCCAGCAATCCTAGACCTACACATTTGCCAGCTATCTGATCTGTTGCTCTGGTTTCCTACATCTAGAGAGCAACAATGCCTAGATGGTACTTACTTTATTACAACATCCCATCTACCATTAATGAAGCACTTAAAAAATCATTTTGACCTGAGAACCCCTAAAAAGCTATCTCATTTTATTTCCTTTTCACTTTTGCATGGAAAAAAAAAGATAGTTGAAATAGTTATTCTCTGTCCCAGAAGAAAAAATAGGAATTTAAAAATCTATTAAATATTTTCAGGAGTTTTCTTTCCTGATTTTTGAAATGAAAAGAATTTATTCCTCTGTTCAAAGTAAATGAACAGAAACACATCATAGTACATTCAGTGCTTACATAGTATCTTCCCTGAGGAATATAACGAAGTCAAACAACTCCCTAACCCCCAAATCTACTGCTTTCTCTCTGTCAGTTGTCCTCTATGGGCTAGGCTTAGACTGGGAGAGGGAAAGGGATGGCAGTGGGACAGAAAACATCATAAACCTTTTGAATACATTCACCCAACTCCCATGTGATATGACATATCAGTTTAGAAAAAAGAAAATTAAATGCTATACACCTAAAAATAACTTCTCTCGAATATAGCACATAGTAATGAGGGAAGAACTGAAAGGGGAATAAAGGTAAAAAGTAAATCTAGTTATCACATCTTTCCATCTTGAAATTTTAATTAATTTACATAAAAAACTCAATCATTTATCCCTGAGAGAAGATGGATCTCCAACTTTTAAATAAGTTTTTTTTTATTTTATACTAAAAAGATATTAAATCATCTATCAAGGATCTAAATTTGAAAGGCACAGTAAATCAAGGAATACCAATTAAATGTAACTGCTTCATTTCTTGCTCATAGCAATTGTACTAACATTCGCTAGAGAGATACTAGTAAGATATTATAAAAATATGTGTATATGTATGTCCATGTAGTATGCCCATGCATGATGTATTGTAGGGAACTGGGTCACATAATTTCTCAAAATCCACTATCTGCAGACAAGTTATCAAGTTGCATACCTGGGGAGTGACTATTGAGTTCCTTTCCCGAGACCCACTTCCTGATACCCAGGAAGTGCCAGCCTTTCAGTGTAAAACTGAAGACAGGTCCATCCATATAGCAAGATGATCAACTGCTTTATATGCAATCTACTTATCTAAATAATAAATGTTTATCATTTCCAAAACCAACCAAAATTAATGTCAGACCAAATAGTTGGCTTGCTATGACTCAGTCAAACTGACACATAAAACTAACCAACTTAGTGAATTTAGTAAACTCAATAAATGTAGACCAAATAGCCAAAATATATATTAATTACCTCACCCCAGAGTCACACACAATCTTATAAACCAATGCTTCCACCAAAGAAATTATAATAGAAAATAAAGTTAACTAGAATAGATTTAAGAAACATTAAGAAGGGGTTATAAATTACAAATTCCAATCTGAACAGTTTGTTCTTAGTTACAAGGATGGTCTCTAAAACTACATAATAAGATGTGCCTTTACCTTTGAAATTTAATTAATGCAAAGCATTTTCAAGGAATTATATGCTCACTGCAAGTGATCTGTGATACAGTTTTAGGTACTTTAATTACATTTCTAATTTTAACAGTTCTTGTTACAAAACAAATATTTTCTCAACAAAACCATGATTTCTAGTATTATACTGTTGAGATTAAAGTAAATGAACTTTTAGAGCAATACTTTAGAAAGCTACTAAAAATATCTTCTTATTTATAAATAATGGAAAGAAGAGCGTTAACATACATTGTTATAAACATTTCTAAAATGTGCCATCTAAATGTCCAATGAAAGCATCACATTGTGAGTAAAAAGAAACCTCCTTTTGGGAACCACACCTTGACCTCCACCTCTGTCCATTTGATTCTGAGTTGTTTCTTCAGCTATGTTAGAACCGTGACAAGTCAGTGATGATGGGTGCTCTGAGTCAGTCTATTCAACTATTGAATCTGAGGTCAAGGGGAACCCCAGAAAGTAACCAGCTGGTCAGCAGTAAGGAGGTTCAGGGAGAACTGACCTTGTAGTCATCTGAACTGAAGTCAGTCTGATAAAGGACTGTGTCCTTAACTTTGACATTAACAGACTCACCTTAAGGCTCACAGCCCCAGCCCCTCTCTAGGGTCTGCTCTGGTTTTGGACACACAACTAACCTCTGATTAATAATTTGCCTAGACATTCAGGAATAAATATTTCACTTACTGATAAATGAACCCTAATATATGTCTCCAACACTAATGAAAGTTATATAATCAACAGTACATCAAGCTAAGCACTTATTCCATAAAATATACTTAAAGTACATGGTGTCACTGATGAGAAATACTTAGCAATGATTACTTTTCCAATATGATAAATTAGGTATACATTAACCTTACAAAAGATATAACCTGTTGTTACTTGAAAGGAAAACTTTAAGTGATTCTTCTAAAGGGAAATTCACCAAGTTACATACAGTGTATTTATACTGTATGTATTTATATAGACTCTTTATACTGTATGTATTTATATAGACTCTTAAAGGTATTTATATAGACTCTTATAGGGAAAAAAACAGGAAATAAGTTACTTCAGTAACTCTGATGCACCTAAACAGAAAATCCAATAGCCAGCATTTTAATTTCTTCCATTGCAAGATGATACACTTGCCAGAGTTAGAGATCAGTGTAATTTGTTACATTTTGAGATAAAGATACTAGAGGTTTTCTCTGTACAGAATCACACTCTATTCATCATCGAGCTTAATATATGGAGTATTTTTTGGCTGCCTCATCTTTCATACTTTAACCTACAGCTATGTGTCTTAGCTGGCAGAATTTGGAATTTAGTTTTTAGCAACTGTCAGTGATACACTGTGATCTTCTTGGCAAGAAAGTCTCATCTCTTAATGCTTTGGATACCACTAATAGTATCTATTCATAGCATTGTAAAAGAAATGGTGATATCTGTCAATACTCTTTGATTAGTTCATGCTGTTTTTTAAAATAATCCAAAAAATTAGTGAATATAAGTACTATGTTCAAATGGTATGAAAGCATATTTCCAACCCTACATTTTCATTAAATTTCAAGGAAAAATCCGATCACATTCCCTTCAAAAGATTTTCTTTTACTCCTAAATACAGGGTTTTATGCAGCTAATGCATAGTAAACTTAAATTACCAATATTTCCCAGAAAACATTTTTGTGTAATTTTATCACCTTTGAAAAATTCACTGAAAGTAAAGGGCCAGATCTAACTTCTAGAACAGGAGTGTAAGAATTTGGGTCATTACTTGTCAGCAGAAACAAAGTGAGCCAAGGTTTAAGAGTTGGAATAACTGATTCTAAACTTAATGGAAGGATTGCAAAGTCCTGTTTATAAGGGACATTAGAGCTTTTCAACAAATAGCTTGGAAAACTGGACATATATATATGCAAAAGAATGAATTTGGATTCTTTCTTTACCCCATACAGAAAAATTAACTGAAAGTAGATCACAGGATTATGGAACTAAAACTATAAAATTCCAAAAAGAAAAAAAAAAAACATGACATTGAACTAGGCAGTTATTTCTTAGCTACACATCAAAAGTACAAAACCAAGTAGTTCATCAAAATTAAATCATTTGTGTTCCACAGGACATCATCAAGAGTGAAATGACAAATCCCCACATAACCCACCCAACTTAGAAATGGACAAAGAACTTTAACAGGCATGTCTTTAAGCAGATACACAAATGACTACTTAGACAAAGAGGAGAGTAGATTAGTAGTTGCCTAGGGCTGAGGCATGAGGCTGAGAATCAGCAGAGGAGTAGGCATGACTGCTAATGGGTATGGGAGGTCTTGGGAGAGGAAAATAAAGGGGTTCTAAAATTAGATTGTAGTGTTGCGTGCATGTCCTGTGAATATATTAAACAAAGTGGAGCTGCACACTTTATGTGAGGGAGTTTTATGGGGTATGAATATATTTCAAAAATGAGGGGTCAGCAGGTAGTAAATGTTTTATTCCATTCCCTGGCATCACAATTTCACCTCCAGCATCTCAAGACATAACAGTTTTTTTAAGAAGTTAAAAAAAGACTCCAAATATACTATGATATCTTCTTAGATATCCATTTCCTTTTCAAGGAAAACTATAAAATATTATTAAAAAGAAATGGAAGACACAATGAAATGCAAATATATTTCCTGCACTTGAATAGGAAGACTCCACATTATGAAAATAGTGGTACTACCCAAAGTAATTTACAGATTCAATGCAATCCCAAGAAAAATTCCAATGAAATTCTTCAAAGAAACAGAGCAAGTACTACTGAAATTCTGAATACTGAAAACAGAATCAGAAAATAAACCAAATAGCCAAACCTGACCTAATTTTAAAAAGAGACAGGGACTGGAGATACCAGAACAGAAACAACTGGAATACAATTAAGACCACTATATAAATGCCTCTTTTGTAAATTAAAAATTGTTAAATGGACTCTCAAAAGAATCTCTCCTGCAGTCTTATGGTAAACTTCTCATCTCATAATAATTGTCTAAAACTGCTTCACATACCAGCCCTAAGTTGACTAAAATTCACTGCCCTTCTTCAGAACATGGAATTAGCTCCAGAAAGATAGAGAATTCAGTTAGCTCAGGAAGGTATAGAATGACTGCTGATTATAATAGGAAAGATTGGCCATGGTACATCATTACTCCTTACTTATAAACACAGTGCATTAACTGAAATGCAATGAGCCTTTATTTCTCCTACCATATGTCCATCACTCTAAGTGCAGCTTACCCACCTTATGTAGACTATTGAGGACCAATGAAGGGAGCAAGAACACACCCAAGACAGCAAATGAGGCAGCTACCGGGGGAGGATGAGATGGTGACTCATGAGTCTGACTTTGAATCTATGTTCTTGAAAAGAACTCTAGAGAACACATGACTGTTTCTGAAATAGACTGTCACCATGAAAATTAGGGTCGAATACTGAATGGCAAGGACACTGCTGAGATGTTTCTAACACATTTGTGTTCTCTGATTAAGGAAGTTGGAGTATGATCCAAACTGGGGCTTATGCTGGAAAAAAATTATGAAAAATCAGTTTCTTACTTTTCATAAATTGGGCAGTTCTTTTCTAATTATTTATTGGAACTTGAGGAAAGTTATTTTAAAGGCTTTTTTAATTTTACCAACTGCTGAAGGATTTATTCTGCAGTAGTTAATACATATTTAGTGTCATGGGTATAAACAAGAGTAGAAGTTTTTCCATCATGCAATTACTCAAGCAGAATTCCCCCTTAGGTGATCCTAATTTTATATTAGACATAGAGGTATAAGAATGTGGAACAAATTACAAAACCTTAAAAGATGGTAAATATGGCCCTAAGGTACAAAGAGTCTCAGCAAACTCATATCTCATCATTGTTTATACAGGGAAAAATAAGAGTCAGAGAGGAAGCCTTCTTAAACTTTACCTTAAATTAAAATTCACCAGTCAGCACAGCAAGTAACTATGTGTGGAGGTATTTGTCTTGAATTTAAAAATTTAAGACATGTTTCTTAGCATAGCAAATATGACAATATATCAAAAATATAGTAAAAATTCTTTCCCATTGTAATGACACATATCAAATAATTTTTCTTTTCTATTTACATTTTATTCCATAGTATAGATATTCCATAATTTTAGAGTTTAAACATGCTTATTAAACAAATAAACATTTCACACTTATCAAGTTTTTTGCTGTTGGAATACATATCAGTGTGTATATATATTTTCCTATTTATAAACACATATTTTGCAGTACTCTATGATTACATCTATTTTACTTTACTTTTTAAGGGTAATCGACCTTATATTTCCTGTCCAAAATACAGAAATATAAATGGCAATTATCAACTTTAATGACTGTCAAACCAGTTAGTAGGTTGATAACACCCTACTAATGGGATGAAGAAACAACTTAAAAGTTATATCTTCTTGTAGTAGGATGCATCCGAAAGCTGACATCACTAGACAACTAGTTGCAATGAATTCCAAATGTTAACAATCTCCTCTGGGGAAAGACAAGATAAATGAACTATTTGGCTCATGGATGAGCACGGGGGGGGGGGGGGTTTATGACATGCATGCAAGTATGTGAAAAGGAAACAACTGAGTTTTTAATTAATTTTTTTAGAGACGATGTGTGGATAACTGTGAAACAGTTTAGATTCTCTGAGATTCCTCAGTAAAGGGGAGGGAGAGTCTGTTTTTACTACTTGCCAGCTATTTTTCAAGGATCACAATGGGAACTAGAGATTATGGGCATGGAACAAAGCTGAGGTGGCAGCGCCAAGCAGAAGGCAATGGGGTGCTGCAAACAGCCAGCTAAGAAACTTGGTTCCTTCTCTTTTCTTAGAAAAAACTGAAAATTGTCATAGGAAGGTTTAAAAAAAGCCACCCACTTGATCCCAAACAAAGCTGGTAATAAAAGCAAACTCACAGTTAAGCCAGTGGCAGGAAATCCACTTGTTCTCATGATCCTAAACAGATACAAAGGAAAATACAAACAAAGCACTGTCTTCTGTTGTGAAAAGGCAAAGGACACACACTCTACTCACAATCTCCAACTGTTAGAAGGACAGAGTATATGGAACTGCTGAAAAATATGACCAAGGCTCGTGAGCATAGGACATCAATAAGATTGAGATTTTATGAGATAGCTGAGAGGCTCAGTTTTGCACTAAGCATGATTGATGTCTTGCACTAAGCATGATCAATGTCTCATGTACAGCTGAGGTACACAGAGAAACTGGTGCTGTACAGTGGTCACCCTGGGTTACCAGAAAGCTAAGAACAAAGAAAGAAAGCCAAGAAAAGACATAGAATGTGAGAAAATATTTGCAAAACACTTATCTGGTAAAGCAACAGAATCTAAAGCATACAATGAATGTTCAACAATACAAAAGCAAGCCAAGTAAAAAGTGAGCAAAAGTTCTGAACCAAAAAAGATATTGAGGGCAGGGCCCAGTGGCATGTGCCTTGCATGCCAGCCTAGGAAGGGAGGCCAAGACTAGGAATCACTTGAGTCTGTGGGACCCGCCTAGGGCAGCATAGTGAGACATAGTTTTAAAAAATAGGTGGGCATGGTGGTGCATGCCTGTAATCCCAGTTACCTGGGAAGCTGACAATGAGAGTCTGCAGTTCCCTGGGCAACACAGCAAGACCTAGTCTCTTAAAAAAAAAAAAAAGATATTGAGGGCAAAGTTGGCATATAAAAAAAGAGCTCAACGTCAACTGGCACTGGGAAAGTGCAAATAAAATAACAATGAGATACTACCACGTATTTATTCAAATGACTCAAACTTCCAAAAACTGGACAAGAAAAAATTTATTTACAGCTGGTGGAGATGCAAACTGGTACAATTTGAAAGACTTTGCTGGTTTCTTACAAAGTTTAATGTAGGTTCACCATGTGATCCAACCACAATATTTTAGGTATTTACTCAGCTGACTTCAAAACTTAATGCCCATGCCAAAACCTGCACAGTAACATTTACAGCACCATATTAAATAACTCCCCAAAATTTAAAGGACATCCAAAATATCCCTAAATAGGTGAAAGCCAAACTGTGGTGCAAACCTACAAAACCATGGAAAGTCTTTAAATATATAATGTTAAATAAAAGAATGAAGTCAACTAATTTATGAGACAGGAACAAAAACTATACACTGGAACAAGGAAAGCCTCTTCAATAATGGTTCTGAGAAAACTGTAATGCCACATGCAAGAGAATAAAACTAGATCACTATATCACATTACAAGCAGAAATCAATTCAAAATGGATAAAAGACTTGAGTATAAAATCTGAAATTATAATGTAGAAGAAAACATAGATGAAACACTCCAAGATATAAACCTCAGAAACATTTGTGAGGATTTATCTCCAGAGACAAAGAAAATGAAGAAGGTAAACAGCTGAAACTACAAACTTCTGCACAGCAAAAGAGACAGTAACCATAATGAAGAGACACCCCACAGAATGTGAGAATATATCTGCATACCTTACAACTAATAAAGAACTTAAATTAAATCTATAAAGTATTTACATAACTCAACAAAAAGCAAATTTCCCAGTCAAAATTTGGGTAGAGGACCTAAAGAAGAAATGCAAATGGACAATAGCATATGAAAAAATATTTAGTATCATGTAGAATCAGTGAAATGCAAACCAAACCACAATGAGAGACCACCTCAAGTTGATCAGAATGGCCTATATTAAAAAAAAAAAACTGGCAAAAATAAATGCTGGTGAGACTGTGGAGAAAAAGGAAGTTTCTTATACTGCTGGTAGAGATGCAAACTGGTCTAACCACTATGAACGACTGTGTGGAGGACCCTGAAAACAATAAAAATGGACCTGCCATATGATGCAATGATTCCACTCACCAGAATCTATTCAGAGGACACAAAAACACTAATTCAAAATGAAACCTGCACTACTATATATATATACACATATATATACACTATATAATATACATATATTATATATGTATACTATTTATAGCATACATATATTATATGTGTATCTATATGCAACATACATATATCATATATGTATATACATGTGTATATGTGCATGCACATATACATACATGTGTGTCTGCACACCTGTATGCATATGCATATATAATGTACACATAGTATATATGCATATGCTATATAATATATGTATGTGTCTATCCTATATGTATATTATATATGTATAGATAATAAATAGTGCCACTATATATACACTATGTATATATATATAACACACACACACTATTAACAATAGTTAAGAAATGGAAACAACCCTATGTCCTAAAATGGATGAATGGATCAATTCTATTCAGCTCAAAAGAGATATGCTCATGCCATTTACAGCTACATGGATGGAGGCAGAAAGTGTTACACTGAGTAAAATAAGTCAGAAGGAGAAAGATAGACACCTGCCAATTTCACATGTGGAATATAGAGAAACCAAACAAAGGGTCAGGAAAAAAACAGAACTTGCAAACTGAAGTAGTTCTGAGGCATAGGGCAGGGGAGGGGCGGAGAGAGGGGTTAAACAGGAGGGAAGACTCAGGGACTATGGTGATAGATCATGAGTGTTAGGGCAGTGGGAGAACTGCAGGCACTATCCTTGAGGGGGAAAGTCAACTACTATACAAAAAATGATGTAAGAAAGTTTAATTTAAAAAATCATAAAACATTCTGGAAAAAGGAGGTAAGAATAAAATCATCAGCAGTTGCAGAGGGTTGGAAGCCATCAGCTAGGACTGAGCAGATAAGCCACAGGGAAACTTTCAGGGTGGTTGACAGTATTTTGTATGATCCTTACTTGGGGATAAGTGTCGTTCATTTGTCAAGACACACAGAATGTCACAGCTAAAGGAGTGAGCCTTAATGTACTTAGCAAAAATCTTTTCATGGAAATTCATGAATATGAATATGAATTTCATGGAAATTCATAGAAATTCATGGGACATGAGGAAGGAATACAACTGTGGAAATGCAAGAAACTGACTGAAGAGATGGTAAAAAAATATACTGCTAAGTAAGTGTTTTAAATAAGTCTATAAATTTGATCAAAAGGAATTTATGTAAGCAATGTAGCTGGGCTATGGGCTTCTCTCATGGGGGGGCAGAAGGTAACAATTATGAAAACACGATGGGTATTACAAATAAGTGCAGATAGCAGAAGTCAGGCTTCTCATAATTGAAACAGGAATTTACAAATAAACTTAATAAAGAATTTAGAGATTCAGTGATGGATTTAAGTTGTGAATATCAGTATGAACACATTTACTTTAATATAAATAAAGATGATTACATATAGAAGCATTTGTGTATGTGCATATACATGCGTTAATCTCCATGCACAGATGAAAAGATAAAAAGCAATGACATTCAACATCAATGAGTTCACCTAACTCAGATTCTGTTTTCTAATATCATTCTCCAATAAAATAGAAAATTAGATCTAGACTCTCAGAGAAATGTCAGATTCTAGGACCTAGGTAGGAAATGTAACAAATGATCTGGAGAGACATTTCATAAATCCAAACAAGAAGGGATGTTCAATACACACATACAAATTTGTTAAAGGACACAGGCACTAAATGGACAATGGTCAGATCTTCCAGAAGCCTAAACTAGAGTACTTTGAAGGAAAAAAGAATATTCACAGACTAATATAAAATAAACATCAATGAATTTACATGGTAACAAATATAACTCCTCATTCCTTAAATATGGGCTGCATGTAGTACTTCCTTTAAAAAAAGACAATGTGAAAAGGAGGTGGAGATAATTTTAAATTGCGAAGACTTCAAGTATGCATTATTAACATGTGGCCCCAAATCACATTTTCCTACTATAGTCTTTTTCCATAGAACTCAAAACCCCAACTGATGAGTAAAATGCACAAATTCCAACAAGGAGGCATCTTACATATTACCTGACCAGTATACATCAAAACCATCAAGAACAGGAGAAATGGGAGACTAAGGCACAGACCGAGTTTTACTGGCCCAGGGAAATCCAACTTGGCTGTGAAGAGCTCACTCCTCAGCAGCCCAGAGGGGCTTAAGTGAGGGCATCAGCCACACACCAGACTACTTCCAGTTGCCAAGGTAACTCACCTGGGAGATAGGGTGGGGCCATGAGTTTTGCAACTAATGGGCCTCTGCTATATAGACTGAGGTACAGACTGAGTTTTACTGGCCCAGGGAAATCCAATTTGACTGCAAGGAGACCACACCCCAGCACCAGTGCAGACTAGAGAACCAAGGACACTCACTACCCAAGAGTGTCAAGACACTTCAATCAAAAGGTTTATATGACAAGCCCTAAATGCTCGGAGGCACTAAAAAAATATTTAAGAGCCCAAATCTAAAAGAACAGAAACAACAAAAAAAGAAGACAGACAATACAATAGAAACATTTACTTACCACATCCACTCTCTGAAAAGGAACTTATCCCCCAAAGATAGCCAACAGAAACAAGATATAATCACAGCAACAAAAGCACAGAGGCAGAATTAACCACAACTAGGTAGGCTTCAACATGCTATCTAAAACTATGTATTGAGTAGTGACTCAATTGTATTGTATTGAGTAGTGACTCAATACATAGAGCAAGACCGAAGGGAAAACACAGGAAGGAGGAAGACTACAAATACTCAAGCAAGCCCTAAGAAAAATAACTTATCACAAAAGAATAAACAATCTGCAGAAACCAACATGGATGACATTGAAGAAATGCTTTATATCTCAGACAAAGAATTCAGAATCAACATGATAAAAGCACTCAAAGAGGCCAAGGAAGAGGGGAGTTTTATTTGAAGTCTGACAAAAGTATAAGTGTTTATTTCTAAACAAACATGGTTTTAAGACATATAAAGCTGGAAGTCTTCCCTATTAGAGGCCCTATGATGCAATAAATATGAAGAGAAGTTCTTATATAAATGATATGACACTAAGTGGAATTTTTTATTTACTCAAAGAAATAGCAAAATGTGATACACCAAAATGGTTTTTTCTTATTTAGCATTTAGAAGAAAACTAAAAATCCAAACATTAGGAGTAATAAAGCACTGTGGGATTTATAACATACTATGAAATATATAACAACAGCCAAGAAGGGGAAGATGAACTAAAAGTAAACTATTTTAAGATGTTTACATTATTCATCAAGCAGCTGGACACTATTCGGAGTTTAACTCTGATAATTCAAGGTGTATAGTATAAACCTGAGAGCAACTTTAATTTTTTTTTATTTTTTAATTTTTTAAAATAATTTATTTATATATAAATTTCACATCTTTGCAATCCCAGGGATTTATCCTCCCCACCCTCCCCTCCCAGCCCCACCCACCCCCCTTTTCCCTCCTGCCCATAGTTGTGTGCTTCAGTTTGGTGCTTAGCTTGTTTTGTCTTTTCCTCATGGCTTTTGTTTATTTTTATTTCACTATATCCCATATAGTAGTGAAACCATTTGACTTCTGTCTTTCTCTTTTTGACTTGCTTCCAGCTCTCACCCCAAACCCAACGCGGCTCAGGCTGGGGCCAGCACGCGGACGGAGTGTCGCTGGTGCCGGAGAGTGTTGCCGGTGCTGGGAAGTCCAACAAGAGAGAGGCAACTTTAAAATTTAAAACTAAAATGTTCTGCTAATGAATCAGTATTGAAGATACAACTGACTCCGTTACTCCAAAAGGCATAAAAAAGAAAAAGTATAGATTCAAAATGGTAAAAATTTAAAAAAAAAGTGTGAAGTTTAAGTCCAACGTAATTTATGAGAACTGATTGTGAATAAATAGCCATTTCTACAGAAAGTCAGAAATCATTAGAGTGAATAGAAAAAATAACTATACTACCTACACAAAAAATCAGTATACACAAGTATGACCAGGTATACCGGCTGGAAGTAATAGTATAAAAGACATCTTAGAAAGCACATTTACACAAAAACCTGGAGGAGAGAGCAAGAAATATCAGTAGAGATTTACAGAAAGAAGCTACACAATTATAAAAGACCTTAAGAAAACACAATACTCTTAAATGCAAATGTATCTGCTATCAGTATGTAAGACGGTCTACCAACCAAAAAATGAAAAATAAACAGATCCACCATCACCCTCAGATCTCGATTACTGATTTCTTGAAAATGGGCAGAACAAGTACTAGGTGTGATATGGTGACATGCCTGAAGGGTGTTATCCTAGGCTACCAAGTTACATAGTGCTGTGAACAAGTGTTACCTCAGTAAGAAAAAATGTAAGGATATAGCAAAACTGAACATTCTGAATTAAACACTTGATGTAGTTGCTGCTTAAGAACATTTCACCATGGTAAAGGACTATAAGTGCTTTGGTGGTGGGTGTTGTAGAGCGACATGCATCTGAGGAGGGATGAATCAATTCCTCTATACCATATACAGTGTTGTAAGCTAATCTTACCTGAATAAGTGTATAAATGTTAAATAATTTTCTTTATTAAAAAGTTGTTAAAACAATAAAAAAGATTTTTCTGTCCTTATGTTACTGTGGTGGGAGGGGCAGAGGGAGGGCTAAAGCCTGCACCCAAGAAAGGTGGATGCACTTCTTTCAAGTGCACAAGGAATATCTATCACACTACACCAAACCCTGGACCATGAAATGAAGGCTCCATGCTCCATCAACAATAGAAAGGTTATACATCAATATGTGGAAAATCTAAAATAATTAGAAACTAAACAATGCAGTTTATAAAGACCTCCTGGTTCAAAGAAGAAATTACTGTTTTGAGGACAATGAAAAAAAAAAAGAATGATCTGGTATAGTTTCTCAATTTTCTTATCTTTCAAAATGTTAACAATTTTGAAGCCTATGGACCACATATTTTGCTGACTGTCCTTCAAATAGGATTTGTCCAATGTGTCCTCAAGAGCACGTGTTTCTGTAAAGAACACTCAAGAAGTGATTTGTTGTTGTTGTTGTTGTTAAGTGCATTATAGTATGAGGCAAATAATGTTTTCCTGATGGGTGATGAAAACCTTAAGTAATAATTGCCAGATTCATTTCACAGTAAAGCTGATCATTTTTCTTTTATATTTAGTAATTATCTTATTAGGGAATACATGGACACTATGTAAATATCCTGCTTTTCATTAAGCTTTTACCCGGTAGTTTTAATAATCATTGATGATTATTACTCAAAACCATGACTAATGTAGAAATTACCAAATGGCAATTTAAAAAGGCATCCATCAATCCTTACATAACAATTACTTTGTAATACATGTAAACTTGATTGTGTAATTATGTGTAAATATTGGAGTTGTTGGTACATGGAGACAAGTCATTTTTTCCAAAATGTAAAAAAAAGGTTGTTTTCATATAGTTTCATATATATAAGAATATATGAGTTCAAGAAAAGTTTGTGTAGCACGTACAAATAAAAACCTTTCAATAAGATTTCTTAAAATTAGACTTTTAGCGTATCTTTTGATGTTAACTAAAACATTTTAAAGCACCTTTCACTTTTATGTAATCAAGATTCACTGTTCTGTCATAAAATAAAATTATTCTGTGAATAGAATTCATTTTACAATATAGCTCAAAGCAAATTATCAGTCTATCTGTAAGCAGTGGAATGGAACAAGTTGAAAAGTAAATCAATATACTCCAACTTACTACACTAGTGTCATACAGCATTTACCAGACAATGCATCATATGCTGGCTGAAGAAAAATTCTATAGAAGCAGATAAAACACCTCTCTAAATAACAGTATTATTCACATATTCCATTAAAGAGAAGTAGTTATCTAAAATTACTTGAATAATTAAATTTAGTCAAGATATTTTTCTATGAGCAACTATTGCTGAAATAATAGTTTTAAATAGGAACCTATTCTGAATTTGTGGTTAGTGGTTAGTAAAGCAAATAAAATCACAAAGTGGACACGTGGCTAAATTGAAAACAAAACCAAATAACTTTAGAGCACAATGTCCCAGTTTCTCAGAAAATATTTTGAGAGTACTGACATCAACTGAAACAACTGGAGTCAAATAGACTTTGGTCATCAGCTTATGAAAGAAGTGGATATTTGGAACACAAAAACAATTTGAATTAGGCTAACATTAATACTTTATTCAGAATTATACCCACTATGCCTCTCTACCAAATGATCTTTAAAATGTTTGCTTTTAAGCACTTTGCTGTTTGGAAAAAAAAAGTTTTGTTATACCATAAGGCCTTTAGAAAGGTAACAATCATGCTCTGATGTCCTAAGGTTTTACATGGTGAAAAGAGGAAAGAAGCAGGTAGATCAACTAATCTTTGATCAAAAACTGGTTTCTTAGTGAATTGTGCCTTTGATTATCATATAGTATATCCATTTTTGCCCCTGACTACTTTTCTTAGTTCAAAGGCTAGCTTATCAGATAGGAGAATAGCAGTTCCTGATCTGAGTTACTAGTATGTATGACCTTATTATTTTTAGTAAATTTTCATTTGTTTTTGTATTTTGGTTTTAAATGGGTGTCTTATAAGCAAATTAATGATGGCTGTAATTTTTCAACTCACAGTGTAACCTTGTCTTTTTATTAGCAAATTCAGAAGATTCACAATTTTGTTTTGATTTTTGACTGTTATTTTTCTGTTGTCCCCCCCCCCTTAGTTTCTCTCTGAGTTTGGATGGCTTTCCTGCACATTTTTATCAATCCTTTGCTTCTTTATATGGATGCCTGTGGTTACCATAGGGATTCTACTTGAATTCATATGTTTTAGGTCCTTTATGAGCTGATGTCTGCTCTCTGACATTTAACTATATTGATTCTTCCCTTTTCTCCTCCTCCTTAGTATTTGGTGTTGCTAATTCATATAATTCTTGCTCTGGATACAGGTGTTATATTGCTCCTATCATCTAGGTAATATGTTCTAAATATAGGAACACCAAGTTTTACAGATTGACTATTAGCAGATATAAAATAATACATCAACAAAAATACAATTGTTGTCAGACACTTCAATACACCCCTGACAAGAAGGAATAGATCATCCTGACAGAAAATTATCAAGGAAATATAAAAGTCCTAAATGAAGTATGAGAGCAGATGGATTTACTGGACATTCACAGTTTTTCATCCTCAAAGTAATGAACACACTTTCTTCAGCAGGGCATGTGGAACATTATAAAGAATAGATCATATAGTAGAACATAAAACAAGTCTCAGAAAATACACAAAAATACAAATTTTATCAAGATCTTCACAGATCACAATACTATGAAGCTAAAAATTAACTATAATAGGGGTTTTAAAACAAACCAAAATATGTGGAGACTAAACAAATGCTGTTCAACAACTCTTAGGTCAGTGCAGAAATCAAAGAAGAGATAAAATATCTAGAGATAATGAAAATAGAGAGACAAGTTACCAGACCTGATGGGATGCTTTAAGAGCAATACTACACATTAAATTCCATAGTGATACAGACCCACATAAAAACAAGAAAGATCTGTTTAAATATCTAACTCTGAAGTGTACCCCAAAACCAGCAGAAAGTGAGAAATACTAAAAATTAGAGCAGAAATAAATGAAATAGAAAAAAAGACTTCCCCCAAATTTGATCTCCACAAAAGATAATGATTGCCAAAGGGAATATGTAGAGACAGTAGAAAGGTAGAAGGATTCAAGATGGGGCATGGGCATGGGTGGTTTGGTAGAGGGATAAAGGAAAAATAAGTGAAATTGGTTCATTAACCCTTTTTAACCTTCCTGGAATGGAATGTTTCACTCACTTAGCACTTAAAATGGTATTTATAATTTTTCTCCTTTCTTTCCTATTTTATCTGTCTTTCACATTGCTGACATGGAAATTAATCCAAGATTAAAAATATATTAAGATAAAGCTTGAGTATTTTCCTGGTACTACAGATGAAAAATCTAAGTCCCTCATGTAGACTCTTCAAGTCTTAATAAGTGACTTGAGAGTCTGGTGTATTTCTATAGACATCGTTACCTATTCTATCCAGTTTTTCTATTTTTGATTCTTCAAATTTTGAATTTGTACACCAATTTTAAAATCAATACAGTGATATATGGGCTTAATGATTCTAATTTTATTATAAATGAAACCACTGATTGGATGCTGTGCTATAATTTTGTTATTCAACCTTTATTACACCTTGACTTTTTTTAATTGAAATAACGTTTGTTTACATCTTTCTTTGTATTTTGAGAGTTCAGTGCCAGTTATTATAACTTCTTTATTCTGGATCAGGGATACCTCCAGAGTATCTGAAATATATCATATTTAGAATTCTGCTCAAATAAGCAGAATTTAGGCAGGGCACATATTCATTTTGAAATCAATTTAGGAGTTAAGTATTATTATACCCAAATGGCAGGTATGGAAACTGATGACCCAAGCAGCCACATGATTTTTCAAAAATAACTTAGCTAGTGAGGAAGAGAATAGAAATCAAACCCAATTTACTCTGACCAAAACATGTGACTTTTCCATTACACAAGAATACATCTAGGATTTTATAAAAGTACCTGTTCTTAAATTGTATTTATTGAAATTTTTAGTATGTTTGCATATGCTACCTATTAGTTGTTTGATGGAGACATTTTTAAAGTATTTGATTTTACAAAGATTCAGAAACTTCAAGAATATTGAGAAAGAACTGGCACACTGTGTAAAAATCACAGCATTTATGTTATAAGTACATATCACTAATATGTAGCACACCATTATTTTATATTCTGCCTCTTATAAAAATATTTATATAGTAAATGAAATTACTTAGTTGTATATTACAACTAGCTAGAAGTTAGTTATATGGAAGAACTTAATTGCACTAGGACATAATACAAAAGGCATATTAAAAGCTATATTTTTCACTGGTAAGTTTGTCAACCATGCATGTATGATGGGCCCTCAGGCATGTTACAGGATGGTATGGACTATGCAGATGACTAATGGTTTGCTTTAGTTTGTCAATTACATACTCCATGTTGTCCTGTATCATGTCTAGTATCTTGTTATGCCTGGAGGGAGGGTGCACAATAGAATATGTGGGAACACTATGGATGCTTGGGTGTTGTGGTTTAAAAATATACATTGGGGAGAGGCTCTCACAACAACCCTGCCACAGCCCAGGTTGCTGGCAGGGGTCGGAGGTAGGCATCCCACCGGGATTCTGGGTGAATGGAGGGCTTGTCTTTAGTTACTCAGGTGTCCGGGAGCAGGGCAGTACCTCTATCTGGTGCATGGGTTACAACCAAGGGGGCAAGGGGTCCCCCTCTGGTTCACTCCCACTTCTAGTCAATCTCACTAGGAATGAGAAAACCAACAACCCATTGGCCAACACACAGAAGAAGAGAAGAACAAAGGTCATGAACATGATCATCACCTGACTAGGACCCAAACTGAGCATGATCAGAACCACAAGACTGAGACTAGTCATAAAAGTGACCTGGCAAAGAACTTAACCTACAACGTTCTGGGAGCTAAAGAACCAAACCCACAATCCAGAGATGCCACCAATGTGAGTGAAGCCCTCCTCTTCCATCTGGGAAGGAAAGCCACAGAGAAGTGGCTGCAGCCCCATGATATAACTATAAGCCACAAGAGTGGAGAGGAGCTGGACAAACCTCCTACAGGATCTGTCCCCACAGGGGAACCCCTCTAATGCCAATAGCCAAGAGTTGGGGGTCCAGTGCCAGAGCCCAGAGCTATAAGGTTTCAGAAGCTACACCAGAGGACAGAAACCAGAACAGAGGAGGCAGCCAGTATGAATGAGGAGGCATGAATCCCAGTAGCCACATGGGTCTGGAGAAAAGGAGACTGTCAACTTCACCACTGGAAGTGCCACAATAAAGGACCTTGGAGAACAATGTCACACACCTGCCCTACAAGAGGTCCTAGACTTGGACTGACTACCCACCTCAAAGTTACTCTTAGATTTTTAAGCAGCATGGACTAACAAGTCTCAGGAGCTCAGGTCCTCACCCAGGAAAAAGACATTTATCAGATAAAGGAAGAGACTAATGGCCCAAAAATTGACCAAATGACAAATAACTTTATCAATCAACAACACAGAGAGAGGGGAGTCAGAGTGACCAGAGAGGGGACATGGGGGAAGGAGGGAGGAGCAGGAAGAGGGAGGCCCATACATAAGGGGATCAATAATTACACAAATGTGACCAAGGTTGTAAGAAAATAAAAAAATTAAAGTAAATAAATAAAATCATGCATCTGTAGGGGATGAGACTATGCTTCTGAATCACAGTTCTGAAAACCAGTGTTACCTCAATTAAATTAAAAAAATCAGCATTAATTTGAAGTCAATGTGAAAATGTTAACTCGAAGAGAGAAACTAAGCTAAAATTAACATTGTGAAAGACATTCACTAAGTTTGCAATAATCTTCATGGTTTCATGGATCCTTGTCCTTTCACAGCTTTTCATGGAAAAAACACTTCAGAAATGTTTTAAAATGTGTGTTCTAAAGGAATTTTGCAGTTATATTATACAACGTGAAGAAAATAACATTAAATAGCAAAAATTCTGTTTTAAAACAGAGGCCGCAAACTAAAGAAAATTCAGAGTTTTATAATTTTAAGTAAAAATTTCACTGATTATATGTAAAAAATTTTGGATCACCAAAATTACAGAAATTCACAGAACTTCCCTACAAGTAATTATCAAATATTAAGTAATATTAAATATGACTTCTTTAAAAGGAAATCATAATTTGTTGAAAGACTGCTTAAAAAGAATTTTAATAGACTTTTCCCAAAAATTATATCAAGGGCAGACAGGATTTTTCACATTAGGAAGTAAGATTAGATTTAGACAAATATGAAAATGATGTATCAGTGTAGGCCTTTTATTATTTATAGAATCTATTCAGTCTTACTCATGCTCAGTTGTTAAAAAGAAAAGAAAAACACACACCATAAAAGATGGGGAAGACCCACACATAAATCCAAAAAGAAAAGAAACTTCTCCCTTTAAAAGCTCCAGACCTCATCCATAAACAGAGCTCACAGAAACTGTGAAATGTAACATAGTGTGTCAGTTCCAGAAGACTCAAATTTATGTAGAACATATATAAGCTAGATAATAAAATTTTTTCACTTCCCAAGTATCATGGTTAAGCTCTTTTCTTCATAGGAGTATGAACTACATTTCATGAATAGACTTCAAAAGAGGAACGTCAACGCAGTACAGGTTAATTGAAGAATATTACAATGATGAATTTAAGTATTTGTATATCTTTTATAAAATGAATTCCCTCAAGGTTTTTTAAGATTCACATTTTAGACAAGTATGTGCATTATTGATGTGTGCTATTTTTTTTAAATCTGCAACTATAGCTACGTAGTTAAGACACACAGATGGGATTTTCATGTTATCTAGAAAAATCTCCCTAAAGGCGATAATAAGAAATAAAGATGCTTACAAAAAGTCCATTCTTTTTTTTCCCCCACTGGCTAAATTCCTTTTCTAAGCAAGTCAGCCATTCCTAGATGTAAGAAAAGACAAATCCCATTTATAAAAGAAGCACATCATTAGAGAAAATAAAACCGAGTAGGAAAACAAGTCATCATTGCAGTAGTATATTCTGGCCTTTCTTCATGGTGACACAGACAGGAAAAGTTGCCACTGCTAAGAACAGTATGCCAAGTTGAGGCCAATTATGGCTAGAGAGACTTCTATCAATGTCAGCCTGCTCAGACACTACCAGACCCCATCAAAGTCAACAAGAATCATAATCATAATTGCATAGTCATCACACACTGTAGATATTCACATGTGTTATAATGCTGTGGAGCTCTGTGCTAAAAGATATTTGTATTCATACATTGCTGGTATTAAAAAAAGAAATAAGCATACTGAATTTTCCATAAACTTCATTTTAGACATCCCCAACCTTTGGAATCCACTTTCTTCCAGCAGTCTTCATATTTATGAAGACTTGTATTCCTGGAAAGGGACAATGTCCCAATGTATTTTTCTCCATTTTACATGCTTTACCATAGACTTGTATGCTTTGTGATTAAGGTCAAACTCCCTAATAATTCAATGCAATATAGGAAGCAACCATTTATGTATTTTATATAAAAAAACCAACCATCATTACTATTTATATTTGTTAAAATGGTTTTAAATCAATTTAATAAGACAGCACATAACAAATTCCATCAAATTATATATAATATTTGCATGCCTCTACTATTTCTGGAGGGAAAAAAAAAGGACAAAGAAAAACTATCATTTGAACTGCAGTACATTAATAATACAAAAGAAAAAATAAACAAAATAAATTAACCCCTGTGTTTATGCTAGGAGTGGGAGCACATCCTGGTCACAGTCTGAGAAAGAGGAAACCATATTATAGTAAATTGTTTCATTCAAAATTGTCCCAGCATTGTTTTATGGTCTCATTAACGTTCTAATTGAACAACTTTGAACTAAAAGGCAGTACGGTATGGAGACAAAGTCTGACTTACTTTAGCAGATGGACCTGGAAACCAGGTGAGTATAAGACAGCTAGAATTCATAGGGTACAGCTGCAAAACATGGGAAGAGCTACAAACAGAACATTCTAGAAATCTATACATGATCAACACATACACAGGTGAGGAATTAGCTAATGCCCTGGAATGAATCACCTGGAAGTATAAAGAGGAAAATTCTCAACTCAATGCAGAAAACCTCAGATTTCAAGAAGCAAAAGAACTCAGGCATTTCATCTTCGAAATGTAATAAAATTAACTCTTCATAAACCACTGACTTAGCTCCCACCTAACTCACACTTAAAAAAACAAAACCCAAAGGGATCAAAATATTTCCAATAATTCAATGACATTCCATAACAGATTCAAAAATACTTGTAAAAACACAAAAACAAGGTCAGGCATGGTGGCACATGCCCGTAAATGGCAGCCTTGGAAGCCAAAACGGGGACTGGGGATCGTGGTTCAAGTCCCACTCAGGGTAACATAGCGAGACCTAGTTCCAAAAAAATATCTGGGTGTGGTGGCATGTGCCTGTAATCCCAGCTGCCTGGGAAGCTGAGGCTGGGGACCGCTTGAGTGCGTGGTACCACGGGCAACATGAGCAAAAATAGCAAGACCTAGTCTAAAAACACACACAAATACACAATTATCAAGCACCAAGGAAGTAAAATCCAAGAATTGAGCTTAAAAAATAAACAAACACAGAGAACCAAGCAACAGCAGAAAACTGACTCAATGACAAGAAAAAACAAGCAAATAAAATGAGTCAAATTGAACAGAACTTCATCAAAATTAAGAACTACACGTTGAAACTCTGAAGAATGAAAAGCAACTTAAAGCCTAAAAAAGCTTGGAGTTATCTGACAAAGAACTTTTATCTGGAATCTATTAACACAATTCAAGTTTCCCAAATAAAACAAGAGCAAAGTAAAAAACAGGCGACTATTTAAACACAAAATTCAGAAAGTAGACACCGGATCACAAACATCCAATAAAAGGTGCTAACCATCATTAACAATAAAGTTAATTAAAATTACCAGAGGTTAATTGTATACACCTGATAGGATGATGCCATTTAAAAAGACTATTCATACAGTGTTGATGACAATATGGATACGTTGGTGTTGTCAAATATTATAGAATGAAATTGGAAGATATCTTTGTAGTTTCTTTAAAAACAAAATATAGCTTACAACCTGCTGTGCACCATTTGCATACCAGAAGAGTCATTCCAGAGGAGATAAAGGAAAATCTACCTCTCTCTCTCTGTCTCTCTCTCTCTGTCTCTCTCTCGACCTTCTAAGGTAGCACTGATGCCCCTGGCTTTTCCTTATCAATATTAGCCTTATCAAACATTACCGACCACCCCTATGCTACCCTCCCTCAACTACTCTTAGCTTTAAAATGTTAATTGTCCCTCAGAATTGCTGTCTTCTTTAAAATTCAACAGGCCTGCACCCTGTGTCCCTATAAATACCCCTTTCTTTTGTTGATAAAGTTGTCTCATAGTTCATACTTCCATTTGACCCCCCAGCTGTAGCTGGGCAATCTTTTCTCATAAATTCATTTCTCATACTCTGCATCTAGTGGCTAACAACAACCCACTGTTTCCACTTCAAGGTATTTACTCAGGGAAAGTGAAAGCATCTGCTCTCACAAAGACATGTTTGTGAATGTTTATGTTACTGCTACATAAACTAGAAATGGGAAACTACAAATTATCCAAATGCCTATTAAAGATAAATGTATGAACGCATTCTAATATAGCCATACAATGAAATATTACCTCCCCATAAAAAAAAATGATAACTTTTTACAATGTGGATGAATTCCAAAATTTTGAGTAAGACTACTAAACATTTTTTTTAGAATTGAAATCTATCTAATCCTTTATTGTTTCATATCAAAATACTGACCCTTGTGAAAGTTTTTTCAGTCAATGGCCCAGGGACATGAAACTAGTAATAAATTTTTAAAAAATCTGTCTTTCCTACCTTTATGAATTCTTTACCAGAGTGAAGGAGTGAGACTTTTTGTTGATGAACTTCTGAGAAGAATGGGCCATACATGGATTAGCTCCATCCTAGTTTCCTCCTTTCAGAGCTGAGTGATTTGGGAGGTGGGGCAGGGGTAACCTCATAAATAATATACACAAATAACTCATATTATCCACAATAAAATTTGTCTTCACTTATTTATTTACTAACTACTTTGAGAGCATCTTATTTGCAGATATTGTTCCAAACTCGATACCTGAGGTTCTGGGTTTTTACCACCTCATGTACCTGACATCCTAAGACAATTGTGCTTGACTGAATTACTGAATCCAGTACTTCAGTCCTTGTTTTCACCTGCTTTCCCCTTCCCTTACCATGTAAGAAGGATTTAAAAGTAACCTCGCTTGCTGTTTCTTCATTTCTTCATGCAGGCGTTCTCCCTTTTCACTCTAGCAGTGAAAGACGTCAAGGTGGCATCATGGTGGGGTCTGAATGGCATCTATTTGCATTAGAAGGTTGGTTTTTTTTTTGTTTTTTTTTTAACTTCAGCGTGAAATCAGTTCACCTGGAAGGTCCGCTAAGCACAGTTCATGAGACCTATGTGGAGAATTCTTTATCCGTTTGACTAAGAGTGGCAGGTAAGAATTTAAACTGTTTGAACTGAGCCTGCGGGGAAAGATTGGGGGAGAATATGGAAAGGAGGTCACAGGGGTGAAAAGCTTTGAGTGTTTGTGGTGGGTGCGGTGAGGCTACAATATCTGCCTGGGTGGAAGCCTATACTTTTTACATTATCTACAAAGCTGTAAACTAATGCTCAATTAAAAAATAATTAAACTAAAATAATAATAAAACTCAATTTAACTTAACATCCATTGTTAGACCTCTCTAATAAACCGCTCTTCTGGACTTCTCAAGTCATTTCTAACTAGATCTGTAGCCGGTTCTCCTTCAGGCTTTTGATCCTTTTCCGCAGGGAAAAAAAAAAAAAGAATTTGCGGCCGAACAACTGCTGATCATGAGCCACCCCTTGAAAACTACTGAGTAAGAAGCAAGTTTTTGGATCTGGAAGAAGTTCGATGACAAGCCAAGAAGCCAAGGCTACAAAATAAATAGACTGCAATTAGAACTGACTCTGTTAACCGGAAGTGGCGAGCATGGTTTCCTTGTATTGCTCTTGATCTTCGGACGTTCCATTTCTCACTGTTGAGTACGCTATTAGCTAAGGGGTTAGTGTTTTTCTTATTGTAGAGAATGATGAGGATTGACTCTGTGAGCAACTTTTAAAAATATACCATTCAGTACTGTCGACTATAGTTACATGCTACATGTAACAGTCCCATAGCTTATTTTATAACTGCCATGGGCCTCATTACCCATTTTGCAGACACCCCAATCTTGCCTCTATCTGTTCTGTATCTATCAGTTCAGTTCAGAAATTTTTGTTTTTAAAGATTCTGCATGTAAGTGACATATCATATTTGTCTTTGTCTAACTCATTTAATTCAGTATAATGTTCTCAAGATTAGCCCATGTTATCACAAATGGCAAGCTTTCTCTTGTTTTTACTGCTGAACAAAATCCTTAAAAATTTTTCAGCTTTGCATCATTATGTCGTAGATGGTGTATTTGATTCCTCTATACCTTTGTTGAGAATTTTGATAATAAATGGATACTGAATCTTGTCAAATGTTCTTCTTGTATCTATTGAGATGACCATATCACGCTTTGCCTTCTTTCAGTAATGTGGTATATCACAACATTTGGTCAGAAGTTGTCTAACCTACATTCTGAAAAAAACAAACAAGCAAACAAAAAAAACACTAGATCATAAGGTGTGATGCACTATATGCACTATATAATTTAATGCACTATATAATTTGTTTACTAATATGCTGAGGTTTTTGCATCTATGTTCATCAGGGATCTTTATCAATTCTTGCAGCATCGTCCTGTTTTTGGTTCATGGCAATACTGACCTTGTAGAATGAATTTACATGTGTTTTCTCCTCTTCCATTTTTTGAAAGATTTTGGAAAGGATTGTTATCAATTTTTCTTTACATGCCTTATAAAATTCACCAATAAAACCAATGTTTATTGGGAAATGTTTAATTACTGATTCAATCTTTTTATTAGTAGTCTACCTCTTCAGTTTCATTTTTTTCTGATCCAGTTTTGAGAGATTGCATATATTTAGGAATTGTTACATTTTTTCTAAGTTTGCCAAATTGTTAGTGTATATATAATGATTCATAGTAGTCTCAAACTTTTGTATCTGTGTTATCAGTTATAGCATCTCCTTCATTTCTGATTCTATTTAGGTATTTTCTTTTTTCTTGGTGAATTTAGGTAAGCGTTTGAAAAATGCTCAATATCAAAAATTGTCAGGAAAATGCAAATTAAACAACTATGAAATAGCAACTTACATCTATTAGGATTTTTATTTTGAAAAAGAAAACAAAGTATTGATGAAGAAGATCTGGAAGAAATTAGAATACCTGGATTATTGGTTGGGAGGCAAAATCGTGCAATCACAATGGAAAACTAAAAGGAGGGTCCTCAAAATATTAAAAATATCACTACCATATAATTTGGCAATCCCATAATTTGGTATTTATCTAAAATAATTAAAATCAGATTTTGAGAGGTATGAAATCTCTATCTCTGTGAGAATACTATCCCCCACAGTTAAGATAAATATTTATCAGCATATGAATAACATGAATGTAGGGGAGAGAAATGTAGGACATACATAAAGTGGAATATTATGCAACCATCAAAAGAAAACACTTTTGCCACATGTTGCAAAAATGGAAGAACTTGACAGACATTATATTAGATGTATTATATGAATCAGAAAAGAAAAACACTGCCTGCTTTCATTGACATGACCTATACAAAACAGTTAAATTCATAAAATCAGGACCACAGTCATTTGGGGGTGTGGAAAATAAGGAGTTATTAATCAGTGCACATACAGATTTAGATAAGCAAGAAGAATAATTCAAGATATTTGCTTTTCCAAGCACATAACTGTATTATCCACAACTAAGGATATTTGTTTCTCAATTCTTATATTTACATTCTTATGTTGTTATACCTGTTTTTATTCTTAAGCATATGTTATTCCTGACTTTTAGTAGATCTATATTTTACTTTTTACTTTTAGGCTTGTCTCTGCCTGTTTGGTGCTTTCTATGACACTATCTTTGGTGTAAATAAAAATATATATCTATTTTTACTTCTTATAAATTTTCAGAGATGAATTTGGACTTTTGTCAAATTCTGTTCAGAATTTATAGTTTTGCCTAAGAGTTTCTGATTTTAGCATTGCATCATATATAAAACCACAAATATTCCAAGATCAATTTATTTCTTACAGTTTTATATATATATTCATAATTTTTTCACTGTAGCAAAATCAGTCTTTATTGGTAATGCCCGTATTCCACCTTACCTTTCAATTTTAACTGAGTTGGACTAGAATTATAAGTTGGTAAATATCTTCTCTCATTCCTTATTAGACATTTGGTATTTATATTTGCTAATTTGACATTTTCTGTTAGTTTAATGATCATTCCTTTATAAATTGGGTGTCTTTTCTCTTTGCTTATAAGGTGTCTCTTTTGATTTGGTGTCCTGTATTTTGCGTCTAATTGCCTTATATTTTTTTTCAAAATTTGTTTTTTCATTTTATCTCCTAATCACACTTTCCTGTGAGTCTATAAATGTCTTAGCCTTTGTATCATAAGTATTACTCCTCCACCATTTGACCAATGTGTGTATAGATGTTTGTTCCAACTCAGAGGATTTTCTTAACTTTATCTTGAAGTTTAATATTTCTTTCTTTATCTGACCTACTGTACTGCTAAATTATCCACATAATCAATTTTTATTAACTGTGGTTTATTTTTGAAACTCCTATTTTAGCTAATTTAAAATTATTTGTAATTTCTGTCCTTTCTTTAAGTTAATTATCTGGATTTTTTTCTTATTTTAGGCTCTTGAGGGATATTTTTTTCACACACAGTTCTCAAGGCACCAATTCTCTATATGTTCAATGACCTTAAGAGTTTTAAATTTTTGCTTGTGTCTTGCATTTTTAATTGCAATATTTTTTAGTGGGGATGTTTCTCCTTTACTGGAGTTCACTGTAATCTGGGCTGTGAAAATGTTCTCACAGCATTTAAACATTTACCCATGCTCTTCTGATGTTAGTTGCACTGAAAGCATTTGTTTTTATTTATAGGCTTGCATTTCCACATCATAAAGTTAATGAAATTCACACCCTAGACTGAAGCATGGTACTAGTCTAAGATTTTATATTCTTGGGAGTGACCTTCTTGAAAATGACCACAAATTCTGTTAAAAAAATAAATCCCCTCTTCAAACTGGGGGATTTACTTTTCCTTTTCATGATTCTAGGTTGGGCCTGCATCATGCTGTTGAAATTACTCAGTGCTAGAGTTCTAGAGAAAAGCATAAGAAACTTTGGAAACTTCTCCACATAAGACGTGCACTATTCTTCTGAAGATAACTTAATATGCAGAAGATGTGGAGGGTCATGAGGTGAGGTATACATAAAAGAGAAGCTGTATGAGTTCCTCAGGGCCACTATAGCCAAGTACCACAAACTGAGTGACTTCTAACATAAGAAACGTATTCTTTCAAAGATCTAGAGGCTAGAAATCCAAAAGCAAAGCACCGGCAAAGCAATGCTCCCTTTGAATCCCTTGGTAGGATGTTAGTCTCTCCCTAATTTCAGGGGTTGGCCACAAATCACTGGCATTCTTTGAATCACACCAATTTCTGCCTCTGTTTTTGCATGCCCTTTTTTTGTCTCTTTTTAGAAGGCCATCAGTCAGACTAGATTAAGAGTATACACTATTCCTATGTAAGTTCTGATCTTTAATAATTCCTTTTCCATCACTCTACTTCTAAGAACAGTGACATCTGGGGCACTGACAGATAAGAAATTCAATGTACTTTGGTGGGGGGCACACAACTGAACTCACAACAGTCTTCCCTCAGGTCCCTTCCAAATTCATGCCCTTCTCATATAGAGAATATACTTGTTCCATCCCAATATCCTAAATATTCTTTTTTCTAATTTTTATTTTTTTAATTATTTAAATGATTTATAATATATATATATATATATTTCACATCTTAATTCATTCAAGTATAAAATTTCATCTACATATCATCAAATTGGAAAGTTTCAATCTCATCATCTAAAATGGACAAGTTCTATGCTGAGGCAAAATCCCTTTCTATCTGTGGGCCTGTGAAACCAGAAAATAAGTCATCTGCTTCCAAAAGAGAATGGATACAGACATGTAGGATAGATGTTCCTAATGCAAAAAAAAATGGTTAAGTGGAGAGTACAAGGGAGCCATGGATTACAGACAAGTTCAATACCCAAAAGGGAAATCTCATGACATTTCAAGATCTGAGAATAAGCCTCTTTGGCTCAGCTCTTTGTCCTCTGGGTTCCCAGGGAGAACAGCCCTGTCCTTTCAGCCCAGCAGGGTGGCAGAACACACTCTGCCAAAGCAAGTCCCATCAACCCAGGCCACTACAGTCATAATTTTATCTTCTGAGCCATGCTCCCTCTTTCATCTTGCCTCTGTCCCTCCTCAGTCCAGACTGTTTATCTGAATATAAAATTTTCAAAAACCTTGTAGTTGTCCATGGATGGTACAAAAAAATGCACTAACTTTCCCAGGCACAATCAAACATTGGCAAGCCACATGCCTGATTTATTCAGCAAATTGTTGTCAGACACAACCATGGCCCTGTTACCAGAGCTCACTCAGAATAGACTGAAAATTTTCCAAATTATCAAGTGCTGTTTCCCTTACATTAGTCCATTCCTTCTTTTCTCTTTTGTTCATATTTCATTTATAAACAGCAGAGAGAAAACTTTGACACTTTGCTCAGAAAATCCTCAGCTAAAACATCCAAGTTCCTCACTTAAATGCTGTACCTTCCACCCAACAGAGGAACATAATCAGTCAAGTTTCCTGCTACTTTATGTCATAATTCATCTTTCCTACAGTTTAAATAATATCTCTCATTTTCATCTGAAGTGTCCGTAGTATAATTTTGACTTTGATGCTATTCTTTACAACATTCTTTTTTAATGACTTGTATATTCTCTAACATGATATAAGGTTTTCCTATAATGCTCCTCACATCTTTCTGGGTTTTCATATAATTGACCTTTAATGTTCTTATTCTATCAACAGTTCCTGGGGAAAATCTAGGACTTTTACTATCAAGGGCTTCAGAGTACTTCCAGCCTCTCCCCATTGCTGAACTCAAAGTCATTTCCATCTTTTTGGCTCTCTCAGACATCAATACCCTACTTTCCAGTATCAAATTTGTATGTTTCCCAGAATTGCCCTAACAAAGTGATAGTGGATAATTTGGCTGGATGGGCAGCTGGGGACCCCTTAGTAGAGACATGGTTGAAAAAATGGGATTTCACCATTACTGCCTGGATGGGCAGGGTATGAAAGAAAGACTGTGCAAGAAGGAATGGGAAGTATGAAGGAGTGACAAGAGAGCATGGTTGGCCACTGAATGATGGACTGGGGGCAACTGGATGCTACTTAGGTGGGCCCAGTAAGAGTATGGTTGGACACTGGAAAAGGTGGGCAAGCAGTGGCCAGGAACTATGATTTGGTCAGGTGTGCAGAGGGCCGTCTGAGAAGCCTAAAGGGGCACCTGCCCAGGTAGACAGCATTTGTAGTCAGACACCATGGAAAGGGAGACCAAGAGAAGAAAGGTGCATGACACCAGAACAAGAGACAGTGCAGAAAAAAAGAAGAAAGCTTATCTTGTTTGAAAGCTGGAAAGTTGGTACCTGGAGAAAGCCAGGGATTTGGAAAGCTGATTTAACATCAGCACTTGCTGGAAAAGTGTGAAGCAGGCTGGGCATAGTGGCACATGCCTGTAAGTGGCAGCCTAGGAAAGCCCTGGCGGGGCCAGGGATCATGGCTCGAGTTCTGCCAGGGCCACATAGCAAGACCTAGTTCCAAAAATATATAGTTGGTGTGGTGGTATGCACCTGTAATCCCAGCTACCTGGGAGGCTGAGGCTGGGGATTGCTTGAGTCTGTGGTTCCACAGGCAAAAATAGTGAGAACTGATCTAAAAAAAAAGTGTGAAGCACCTTGGAGAAGCTGAGTAGCTTGGAAAGCTGGAGAGAGAAGAAGCAAAGGGAAGACTTAAAAAACTTGGAATTTCTGTCTGCTGAGAAGCTGGACTTTGTGAAAGGTTTGGAGGGGTGAAAAGGCACCATCTTGGACATGTGTTTGGGGCTGTGAGCTAAATAGTGAATGGGGTAAGATAACTGGCCATTTGCGACATTGGGGACTTTACATTTTCCTTGTTAATAATTTGTTAATAAACCTTGTTTAAATCGCATCGTGACTTGGTGCTGCCATACAGGTGGGAAGAGCATGGGGGTAGAGTCCAGATTTTAAAAGAATCACTTGTTTTTCTTTGGCACGCAGTCTGGTGGCTTTTGTGCTAATCACACATGATATCAAGAGTACCACATATCCCGTGACTTCAAACAATAGAATTTTCTTCTGTTGCGGTTCTGTAGCTAGCTGTTCAAAGTCACAGGGTGAGCAGCAGAGTCTTCATCCCTCCGAAATCTTACGGACTGTGGGATAACCAACCCAGTCCTTGTTGGGTCACCATGGTTTCACAGACAAAAGAATGTTAGAGCCTTTGGAGCTTCTCTTTTGGTTCATTAACAATAAAGAGTCAATCACTCTCCTCTGCCCTTCCTTCTTCCCTCCTCCGAAATGATGCCAACCTTTTAACGTTGTCTCCTGGGCCCAGGTGTGCCCACTCACACATGCACACACCCACTAGACTTGGGAGCATACAGTCATGGGAGGATGCAACACCACAGGTGCTGGTCTTACACACTAAAGGGGAGAAGCCTGAGTATTTTGCCCTACAACTCCTTCCATGTCTTTTTTACTGATTTGTCCCTGGTGGTCACAACTCATGTTTCTTTCTTCAAGCTTGTATTAGTACCATCTCCTCTTCTCTCCTCACAAGGCTTTCTCCCTCTGTCTCCACTGCTGTGTTAAATCTCCCTGTTCTTAATAGGATTCCAGTTATATTGAGTTAGTGCCCAATCTAATGACCTCAACTTAAACTGACTACATCTGCAAATACCTTATTTACATATAAGGTCACATTTGCAGGTACCAGAGGTTATGATGTAAATTGTGTCTTTAGGGAGATATAATTCAACCCATAGCAGAGACCAGGTCATCCCTGAATCGCAAGTGAGTCTCAAATTCCATCTCACTAAGCACGATATATGGTGTTTTAGAATCAAATCTTTGCTTGACTTTTCACCCCTACCCCCCTCAATTCTCCTTCCTTCTGGACTCTTTTTTTAAAACCTCTTTTTCATTCAACAAGAAAGAAGTACAAGATTGGCTTTCCTCCCAGGATTTATATGTGCATTTTGATCTGTCAGTGTCATTTATCCCTGTATGACTCAATGCAGCACTCAGAGGAACCAATAAACGATACTTCAACAGGAAAAAGGAAAAGTTTTTGTAAGGTTTGGTCACCTTCTGAATAATTCAGTGCAAAGTCTAAGAGGGGCAGGGATCGGTTTGGATTGGTTACAATTTCTGCCTTGACTAGGGTAAACTAGGGATACAGTACTATGTGTGGTGGGGGTACACAGCAGTTGGGTATAGAAATGAGGGTCTAGGAGTTTCATAGATAGTAAAGAAGTTACCAAAGAGTGGGCTATTTTAACATTCTCCAGCAGACACAACTTGTCTGAGAAAAACAATGTTTCCTGTTAATTTTAGTTGACTTTTTGTGAATATCTCCTCTCAGACCAGTCAATTTGGACTGATTTTTCCTTTTTCAGCCCAACTTGTTTTTTGTCTTTCAGTTCTGTACCCTTTCCAAACTGAAATTCTACAGGGTATGGATTATTGACAAATGCTTTCATTTATTTTTGTTCAAAGATCTCTGTGATTGTCTAGGTCTTCATGGATCATCTTTCCTTTAAATCATGTTTTCACAGAAAAGTTTTTAAGTTTCTTCTGCTTTTTGTTGTTACTTTTGGATATATTTCCTTTTTGTTTTGGAGGAGTGTGAGATAAGAAACCAACAAATGTATGAAGTGGAATCACAGTAAATATTCATCATAGATGAATGGTAGGATGCAATTTAAGATGATCAATTGTCAATTACCTATCAGTCTGTTGGGAGAGTGGGGGACTAAATGGGAAATTTTAAATATAGTTATTTAATTGATGTATGTGCGTGAGTTTTGATTAATATAGACAGATAATGTAGATATACAAAGCATACTTACCTGGAAAATAGCCTACTCAATCAGTTATTTCTACACAACTATGCTACCCAGATCTAGGTAAATGAGCACTAATCTTTATATTGCTTTGTCTAAGAAGATCTACCTCATTCAAAGTTGAAATTTTACACCAATATAAATATCAAAACCTATCAGTTATAAAGGAATGATGAGATGAAACAGATTACATTAAGATTTTGAACATCATAGAAATCAAACATGGAATTTGACTTTATACAGCATATTTTAAGAATGAAGTAATACAATATTTTAATGCTAATCCTGAAAGAATAGCCATTTAATTAGAAAACAATATGTAAAGCTAAATGGAGATTATGAGTGTTTCGGGAAAAAAAATGAAAATGGTTTGACCAGAGATAAAGAAAATCCATATATCCTTAAATGTGTTTTAAACTGGCAGTTGCAAAATACTTCAATCATTTATATTTGTAAAATTCACTTTCTGGTACATATATAAAATATGGTTCAAAATTTAATATGAACTTCTTTGAACTGATATCTTGTTTCTGGGAAATGGCAAGGCTGTCACATATACTTGTCACCAAAGCAATTGCTCTAAGTGCTTTTCCAAGTCGCAAATAAAAAGGAACAGAGTAACAACATGCACTGAATGTTCATTCTCACAAAATTAAAACAGCAGCAGCAACAAGCATAACAATTCTGTCAATTAAATGAATTAAGGCCAGTTTGAGGAAGATGCTTTGGAAAGAAAAAGCAAAAAAAAAAAAAAAGCATTCTTAAGACTAAATGCTCATCATCTCTTAAAAAGATTTGAGCTACACACAGAAAAGAGAAGTTGTGAATAAGAATAGGTGAGGAGAGTTAACTATTTTTGTTTTAAACTATGTATCACCAACAAACATACATAACTAAATATAGATCCTGTTATGAACTTTTTCAAGCAATAAGTCCCAAAATTATTTATAACAGCGTATAGCAGCATACAATCTCAACTGGAATTCACTGCTACAATTAAAAAAAAAAAAATAAAGGTAATTGAAAAATACTTGAACGTGCAGAGAATTGACAAAGCCCTAAGAGTTAGGAGTCTGATGGAATATATAGTTTAGGTAACTTTAAAATGCTTTCATTATAAAACAATTTCATTATTTTAATTTATTTTAGTTATTTTGTTCCAATAAGAAATTGAAGCTGGGTGTGACAGAGAAAGTACTAAAGAAATCAGGAAGATCCCAGTATGACATTAGGGTCAACCAAAGTTGTAACCCCTATTTTTCTGGTCATAATAAAATTAAACAAACATTAAAACCATTTCACTTGAATAATTTATATTTTAATGCATTTGCAGTTCAGCTCCACGGGACTTCAGTGAAAGGTCTGTCTTCCTTGAAACCAAGTGTGCACTAACTCTAGAAATGACAGATGCCAGAACTTCTGACAAAAGAAGATCTGGCTCAAGGCTTTATCATATTCACTAATTTTTCCCATTCATGGAATGAGAATGCACTCAGCTTTTGTAAAGCTGGTTACTCTAAAGAAAATGATAGTTACTTCAAATAATTTCTTTTTCCAAGTCTTTACTCTGCCTCATTAATACTGGCCTTTTACCTTCAGTCTGTTAGATAAGACTATCCAGGAAAGGTGGGTAAATCTAGGGGAACAGCTCTTTGAATATGTTAGTAGCACCATAGGATTGATAAGGATGTTTATCCCTAAAATTAACTAGTTGTAGCAAATAATGAAGTCTGAAAACTGCCCACAGATGCATGAGACAGCCTAAAATACTTCAAAAGCAATCTCCACTTTTTTCTTGTTTTGCTTATGCTTTCCAATTGCTCATCAACATTTAGTTTTGCCTTTGACAGTATAGGATGATCTACTTAAGTCAGCCATAAGATTAGGTAACATAGAGAAACTACTCACTATGAATAGAAAGTAAAGCCTAAAATAGTCCCAGGAAAAGACAACTTTATAAGTGAGCCTGTTCGAGAGCTTTGGGTTCATTAATGTTGGTTTCCTTCACACGTATTTTTAAAATTTTATCCAAAAGTATTACTTCAGTAAATAACCTTAAATGATAGTTTAATAGATTGTTCGAGTCCTGTGCATCTTTCTAGCACATTAAACCTGAGAGGAGAATTGGAGACTTTTTCGAGCTGCCATGGATCTACTATCGGTAATTACTATCTTGGATGTGTGCTCTTCAAAAGCACATTTTCTGCAGTTACTGGATGGAATGTTCTATAAGTGTCAGTTAGGTCAAGTCGGTTAATACTAGCCTTTCATGTCTTTACTGCTTTCATGACTACTCTCCAATCACTTAGAGAAAATTGTTGATATCGCAAACTGTAATCATGTATGTATCTATTTCTCCTTCCAGTTTTTACCTTCAATATTTTAAGTGCATGTACATTTATCATGTATCTACCTTATGAAATAAGTCTTAGGTCACTCGGAAATTATGAAGTTTCCCTTTCTTTTCAGTGATAGTAATCTTTGTCCTGAATATAACATTAGCACATGCTTGCAATATCTTTTTCCATCCCTTTTAATTGAACTTGTGTATTTAATATCTGATAAGGAACCGATACTGAAGATCTGCAAGGAATTCATACAATTCCTTAAAAACAGAACAAATAACTTAGTTAAAATGGTGATAAGAACTAATCAGACACTTCTCCAAAGAAGATATGGAGACTGCAACAAGCACATGGAAAACTGTTCATTATCACTTATCATCATGTAAATGCAAATAAAGACCAAATCACAGATATCACAATGGCCCATATCAAAAGACCAGAGAGAAATGCAGGTGAGGAAAGGCAACAATATCATCCTGTTGGTGGGAATGCAGACTGCTTCAACTCATAAAGAAACAGTATAGGGGAGTTTCAAAATATTAAAAATGGAATAGCCATAGATCCCAGCATTTCAACTCCTAGGCATCTACCAAAAAAAAAAAATCAAAACAATAATTTGAAAGGAAACTTGCACTCCTATGTTTATGATATTTTTCCATGTCACTCTGTTCCATGTGCCTCCTCTTTACTCCTAGGTTTACTGCAATACATTTTACTATAGCCAAGTAATGGTAACAACCAAAATGCCCCCAAACAGATAAATATATAAAAAATGCATGCACTGATGGAATATTACACAGCAATCAAAAGGATAAAAAGACACCATTTACAGCAACATATATGGAGCTGGGATAATGTTAAATGCTAAATAAAATGTAGCAGGAGAAAGATACTTTGTTTCACTGAAAGGTGAAAAATAGCGTAACTAAACTAAGCTTCAAGTAAAGACAAGTTTAACAGTAACCCTTGAAAACTAACTATAGAACTGAAGCATCTAAAGGGATAGGGGTGTTGTTGGAGAGAGAACAAAGAGGGAAAGAGAAAAAATGAACTTACTATGTAGTGGACACACTATGGTGGCAATATCTAGTGGAAGTATCCAAATACTACTTTAATTAAAAAATAATTAACTTGAAAGAATCAAAAATAAATAAACTTGCATATTTAAGTGTGTCTATTATAAGCATGATGTAGCCTAAGGGATAATAAAATTAAAGGTAGACAGACTGAGTATTATCAGGGAGATGTGGAGGTTTCTACTCTGACCTGGCATGTAAGTAAGCACTGATCTTCATCACAGTGCTGAATTTTCTATAGAAGAAAGCTCATGCTACTTTTCCACCTAATGCAGTGAATACCCCAGATGCAGTCATATCCTGTAGTCATCCTTTTTCCACAGTAGAAAACAAAAATATTTTTGGTTTTTGAACCCACTCAAGGAAACAAAATCAGTCTGCCTCATATAAAAAAGAAGACTAAAATTTCAGTCAAAGTTTTTGTCCCTGTCAATTATTTCACATCTCAGCATTAAACACTATACTTTGTCATTTTTCAGAAAAGGAGAAGACAGCACAAATTAATTGCCACAACAGAGATAATAAGACAGAATAAGATAAACCGAGATAATATAATAAGAGTCTCCCATACCCTCTGTCCAGGGCAGTTTCCTCCACGCCATAACCTTTCATCTGTTTATCCCACCTGAAAAAAGTTTAAACTCATTTTACTGAAGTATCCAATTGTCCTCCCCCCGACCTCTAAAATACACATATAAAAACATAGACGCACTGACTCATGAGTCACAAAGTGAGAAAACTATAACTACTTAAGTTATTCCAGATCTAGTAACTCTTGGTAAAACTGATCTCCCAAGTTTGCCTTTCTGACCAAGTATGCTTAACAACAGAGGAGAAATTCAGCTCTCAGTTTCCCTATAGCTTAACATAAGAAGGTGAAAGCTCAGTTTTTTATATTCTTATTTCAGATAGATGTGTGTGCATGTCTAAGAGTTGATTGTCACCTAATAAACTGGTGAGTGAATGTGAATATACTCCCAAAGGGTCTGTAGAGTAAGTTAGTCAGGACTTTCCTCCATTAACCTGTATAACCAGCACCTGGGGTACTGTGTCTTCCCCATAATTGTTCAGCCCAGTGAGTGAGTGTATGTGTAAGTGTGCACACCTGGTCCTAGGAGAGAGGCGATAAAGAGGCACAGAGAGCATAATAGGAGAGCATTGCAAGAGCCTGAGGGAGCCCAGGGAAAGAGTATGAAGATTCCTGAGGGATTGGAGGCCTCCTGTCTCCCAGCTCCCAAGGTCCTGGCCCTGCTCTCCCTGGTGTGTCTGTGTAACTGCCAAAATCACTAAGAAATATGCACAGATTGTGAGCCTGATGCTTGCATGACAATGAGCATCATGAACAGGCCAGATGCCCTAACCATTGGCAAAGAGGGTGGGGATGGTTCCCCAATAGTGATATAGAAGATATTGTAGATCACCATTTTTGGACAGGGGGTCCTTTACTCATTATTGTTGATACTACATTAGCAATACCTACTTTCTACACTTAAAGAGTTTAATAATGACTCTGGAGTAAAACAACTCTCTATAGAACTGTAATCCAAAGCAGAGATTTTCCATAAATAAATGCAAACAAAAGGAAACAATGAGAGGGGAATGAGGAATGGATTCATGACAACTCTTCACTGGATACTTAGAAGATCTACTGAAGTGAGGAACCATGAACCTCACTTTATAAATTCTTTATATATCCTTTTGCTTGGTTCACACTCACCCAGCTAAAGGGATAATGGAATCATTTTTCTGATCGAAGGGATCAGACTTCAAACACACAGGAAACTGTGTGTCCTTCAGAGTGCTGCCTTCTATTTCTAACCAGCTAACTGGCTTACTAATTTCTTTTTTCAATATCCTATGGCCACTGCATCCTCTGGTACAAAGCCAGGTATGTTCATATTAATGATCTTAAATCAGTATCAAGTCTGTTTAAGTTATAACATTTCTCACAAATCAAATTAATTTTAGACATTTCCATTGGTAAATTGCAAGAAGCAACTAGGCATTATAGGTTTACACACACACACAAAATATGAAATCATGGCCTAGGTAATCTGTAATTCAGAAAAAAAAATGTCCAAATATGTCATTTTTTTGGGGGGCTGATATTAGGTGAATAATAGCCAGTGTGGAAAAGAATTCAATGGTAGGAAAATGACCCTAGACCTTTTTCCTTGTTTTGTTTAATTTAGGTATTATTTGAAGCTTCTTTTTCCACATTGTAATAAGAGCTTAGTGCTGAGGCTTCCTTCCTCACCATGTGTAGGTGATTGTGGGGGAGGATGGCTGTCTGTCAAAGCAGACGCTGCCACAGAATGTCTGAAAATATAAAATTGCTTATTGCGAAGTGATTGCTTGGATTTATCTGCCATGCACAGACTGCCTGGTCGATAGACACTGAAATCTGAGTGAGACAGTCGTGTTGTCATGTACTACTGCAAACAACTCTTAATTCTGAATAAGCTGCATTCACTGGCTTTTCTTAATTCTTCAAAGCAGTCACTTAAATTAATCACTAATTACATAACACAGTTTAGCATCAACATTATTCTATTATTAGCAAATAAGGCACTCGATAATTTTGTTAAACTTTTTAAACAACATAAAACTGCCTTTGTGCTTGTCATTTTAAAATTCCACAATATTACTATTTTCTTCCATGAGTTGCTCATGCATATAGAGGTTGTTTACATTTTTAAATCTAATAATAATAGGTTAGCACAATTGTGACAATGTTATACTTGTTTTAAAACTTCATTAATAATTGACCAAATGTAAAGTTTACACTTATGTAGGGAAATGGATGAAAATGATAGCTATCTGAATAAACTTCATGAAGAATTTACAGGGCTACCAAAATTTTGATTTAAACAGTAGATGAAATGAGTATATAAGTATAAGTAGCTGACTTTTCTTTCCCTGTATTCTGGTTAAAAGAGTTTTTAAAAGATGAATAAATACAATGACCAACTGAAAATAATTTTTAGTATTATTTAGTTGCCACAATCTATATTAAATATTTCTCTATTACTTTATAAATATCATATTTTTGAGAAAAAAAGTGTTCAATATTTTAGAAAAATTCTCATAAGCATACTGTTTTTCTATAACATAATATATATTGTAACGTAGCATATCAGTATAATATCTATCTCTATAAATAAATATATATACTGACTTTCTGGAATATAAGACATATGTTGTACAATGTTGTACACCGAACCCTGAAACCGAACACCGAAACCCTGAAACCCTTCACCTCCTCCATGGAAACCAGCTGATATAAATCATAAGTCCAATTATTACCAAATAATGCTGATAGACTGATCTGTCAATCCCTGAAACAGCTCACAAATCATGATTATAAAACATTATCTCCAATTAATTCAGTTTATAATATTAGTCAAGAGTCACCATCATGCTTCAGGTAGCTCCGGAGATCCATCTATGTGGTTGAGATTAGCCTGCATTATTTAGGATGAGAAGGCTACTAACAAAGGCTCCTTCATCCCAAATATATAGGTTTCATGTCTTCAGATAAATTTAAATAAATCTATCACTCTTTATTTTGGAAGGGAGAAATTTGTTCAAGAGAACAAAGCTGAGTATAATACTCAGAGTCTGTGACAAAGAACAATAGTACAAGTAGGATGTATATTTTTCATGCCTGGCAGCTGGTAGAGTGGATTCCCTCTTGTTAGGGGTGCTGTAGTGAAATTGGGGGGGGCTGCAACCCCAGCATGGTAATGCTGCAATAATATAGCAGCCATTGTGCCCTTGTGTGTGGAAACTTGAGAAGGAAAGCCAAGCTTCTCACAGAAAGAAAAGAGAGAGGGAATTTAAAGAGCACACACAGAGAGAGAGAGAGAAAGCTGGAGAAGAGAGAACAGAGGAGCAGCAAGGAGACTGGAGGTCTCGGACCTGCTGCTGTCATGTGTGGCAGCAGGACAGGGAAGGAAGCCACACTCTGGGCTTCCATCCCCAGCCTGGGTTGGTGAAGAACCCAGGGAAACATGCTGGAGAAATTGGTGACCTTTGTAAGTGAATTGTAAATATAGTACTTGAAAACTTGTTTTAACTTTGAAACTGCAAAGCTTGGGAATTGTCTGCAGACCTGAAGAGAACTTGCAGTGTTGTATCATGAGACATCTAACGTGGTTGCTTCTGCTGTTTCAAGGAGTCTTAGTGTTTCGGGTTGAAAGAAGGCTGAAACTGTACCTTTTTGGAGGAGGATTGAAGATGCCATCTTGGTATTTTCATTAGATTTGAATCTCCCTCTTTTGAAGGAGGTTTGATAATGTCATCTTGGTATCTTCATTTGACTTGAAGGTGAGACAGCCACTATTTTGTGGATGTATATGGCTGAAGGACTTATGTGTACAGTCATGAGCTTTATGGACTAAAGACTGAACCGTGTGGTAAGTTTACCAAAGGGGTCCCTTGTACCTTCAGTGACTTGTTTACTTTGTCTTTTAATGAGTAAATCTACTCTTGTCCTTTTTAAAGATAGAGTGGTCTTGTTATTGTGCACGTAAGTTGGGACGAACCTAATGAGTGGCTGAATTTAAAGAGCCAGCTATTCCCATTTGTAAGTTTAGTTACATTCTCTGCTTTGCTTGTTTTGTTACCCAATATTACTCTGAAGAGAATGTTGACAAAGAATGCCAATTTTTCTATCTACTTGAACAGAAATAACTTAGCACATGCTGATTGGAATGAAAGCAAAAGCAAATGGAAGTACAAAGAAGAGTTATGCATGTATTAGTCATCTTCAATTTTAGAGTTAATTAATTTTGCAACTGAAACATTTGTTTGTTGAGGAGTTAGCTTTGCATAAGAGTTAGCTTTCATATAAAATTCTTGTTTTTAAGTGAAGTAACGGCCATGTAAACTATTTGCAGAAAAACACAAGGCGTCCTTTACTGGAAATGTCTTCATCAATCTGTTTTACAACCTAACATTTCCATCATAACTCTCCTACTCCCTTTCTTCATCTTCCTTCTCCCTCCTCCCTTCGACCCTGCTCCTTGTTCTTGTTCTTCATCCTGTTAATTTATATGCAGTTGTTAAATTTCATTTCCTGAGGGGAGTATTCTTAAGCAAAATCAGCAATCAGTACCTTAACAGACATCAATACTTCCCCAAAAGAGCAGAACACTGGTTGAGTGAACTCAGAGATAAAGGAAAGAGGTCAAAAGACTGGAGAGCTGGATGTAAGGTTACAGAAAGTAAAAGGGCAGGAATGGAAGACAAACTGTCTATCTTATCACCAAAAGACATGCTGCATATTTGAGAAATATGGTTCTATCCCAGTAAGAGTATAATTATCACATAAGATATCCTAAACCAGGGTAAACCTGGTTTCCAGTTTCCAATACAACAATCTCCTGAGAGTCACACTTACAGTTCCCTTGGATCTACTTCGTATGCAGCAATCTGATATTCTCTCAAAAATGGCACTGCTCCTTCCCCCCATTAAATTTTCTCTTCTATACCATTCTACCCTATTGTATCGAAGTCCAAGTGTCTGAAGTAGCTAAAACTGTCACACAATCTAATCTACTGGCTCTCCATTTATATCATGTGACTTTGACACATTAACATAGGCTAGATACTGTTCTTCTGCCACACTTTTTAAGGAGACCGATCTTTTCCCTCTTACTTCACTGGAATAATTCCTGCTCATCTTTTAGATTTCAGTCGATTTTAACTAAATGCCTAGCTTTCAAACTCTCTCAGGAAACTATTGCATTGTAACAGTACAGCACTAAATATGTCTATAAAAAGTCTAATTACATACACAGTACACATGGACACAAATGCACATGCATATGTATACTTACACTATTGATTAATACCTGTGATCGCTCTGGAAATTAATTTCTGAGATGTCAACCAATGTTGATTTTATTCATTGAGCACTGAATACTCAATTTGGTGACCAGGCAATAGGGAATCCAGTTTTCAAAAAGTTTTCGACAAAATGAGCATAGTTATAGACAGAAAACCAAGCATCCAGTTCATAGCATTTAGATATTAAAGTTGTACTAGTAAATAGTGCTAGACTATGTTATTGCCAAAACAAAGAGCATCAACTTTTACCTATTTCTATTTCACTTTGTTGACATGATTATCTCTTTGTCTTTAGTTGTGATTAGTTATAGAATATAGCAGATATTCTCAGACAGAATAGAATTAGTAACATTCATATCATGAAAATTTCTAATTTTTCAAAGATACCATGATGGCATTAAAATTAAGTTAATTGCTATTAAATGATTTACTATTAATTAAATAAAAAGACTGATTCTTATAGATTATTTGAGTGGTGCTATTAGGAAGACACAGCATGGTGAAATGTGGTGAAAGTCTATCAGAGCTAAATTTGAAATGCAGTTCTGAATGACTAGTTACCCATTTTAGGAAAGGTTATATCTTTTGTAATTGTTTTCTCATTTCTAAAAATAGGACTGTACTTCCTCCTGTAGGGGCTTTTTCTGGCATTTATAAAAGAATGTGTAAGTCTCAAGGCCTGGCATGGTATCAGGAGCTACAATGCTATAGCTGACTTAAAACTAGTGATCTAAACATGTTGTCTTTTCTAATTTGCTAACCAGAAAGTCAATATATGCAATACTTTCAAGAATAGGCAGGTTGCCAGAGCTGAGGATCCAGGGGAATGGTCCTGAGAGCTGATGGCAAAGACTGAGGAGAGTGGCAGGGATTTCAAGCCACCTCAGGAGCTAAGCAAAAAAACCCTTTATTTTCAGTGCTCATTATCTACTTCTAAGTGGCTATTTGCCAAAGCAAGTATTCATTGCATGCATTTAAACAAAGCAATTATGCCTTTAATTATATTCTTGACATTTAATATATGATCTGATTGTGGCTTGATCTTTTGTCTTTTGAGAGGGCATTCTAAGCATTGTCTCCAGTTGCTGGGTGTTCCTTCCAGAACATCTGAGGCTGGTCATCAGATGACTTGTCAGACCATATTCTCTGAGGCTTGCCATCAGAGGTGGGAGTCTTGCATGCAAAGATTCCTGAGCTGGTATATAATGTTCTTTTAGGAATTCTAAGAAATTGGTCCACTCAGAGGTCATTTTCCCAACAATCTTAGCAATTCCTTCAAGGACAGAGCCAGGGGTATTGATTTAAGAATCATTTGTATGGAGCTTAAAATTTGAGTTATCACAGTAGATAAACATACAGACATTTTTCAAGAGAACAAGGAGGGAGAATTATAGTCCTTATGACAAACTTACTTTTGAGTCATAAGGCAAGTGATAACTTCTAGGGTCAGAATAGCATGGAAAAAGCATTTGAGACAGGGAAAAGGTGAAGGCAATGGCCGTAAATTCCAAAGGGAGTTAACTGGACACATCCTAGACTAAGAGCAGCAAATTCAAAACAGGATTAGCAAGGCACCCCACGCCTAAGGGAGATGGGGGACTAACTGGACATTTCCAGATGGGGTCAAATAAGAAAAGACCAAGGATTGGAAACAGAAGGTGATCCTTGGCACAGTGCAATCAGCCACAGACTGATGGGGCCTTGGAAAAATTAGGGAAAGCAAGTATATATTCCAGAGGCACAATTCCATTTTGGTTTCCTTTCCCCTCCCTGGTTCGGCAGGCCTGGAATTCCACATTGCTTCTGTTTCTTTTCTCTTTAACAAGTTTTTCCTCTTCTGTTATTCTAAATAAATTTGCTATTTGAGTCAACAAAGTCCCTGCTGCAGTTTCATCAAATACCAACCTGTGGTGGTCTGGTGGGCATGACTCAGCACAACAGCTATAGTCTGGGGTTGATCCCTGGCTAGGAACTCGCCCTAAAATCCTCATAGTCATGGTAACACTTTCAAATATTAGTCTATTAGTTCATTTATTGAAAAACTGTTTTCTCTTATTGTGGGACAGCATGAACTAGTAAGAAATATGCAATGAATGAGGGCACACCCTTATTCATTCCAACATCATTCCAGTACACTGGAAATGGTTCTGGCGGGTTTCTTATCTGTAAATGGAAGCCCCCATTACCCCAATGTTAACCCTTAGAGACATTCCCTAAGAGATAATGGCAAGTTCATGAATGAATCCCCTGTCTACATGTATTCCTGGAACTAGTGTTTTGCCTAATCTGATTTTTCCTAAGCTAATTCTTCCCCTTGTTTAACAAGTTGTACCAGACCATGCTGCTTTAATTACTATGGCTTTGTAGTATAATTTGAGGTCTGATCCAGTCACTATGGAAAGCTGTGTGGAGGACCCTTAAACTAATGAAAATGTAACTACTATTTGATCCAGCAATCGCTTTTCTGGGAATCTACCCAAAGGAGATCTCAATACTCATAAAAAGGGACACTTGCACTTGGATGTTTATTATAATGCAATTTATAATTGTAAGGACATGGAAACAACCCACATGTCCCAAGACAGATGAATGGATAAAAAAGATGTGGTATATGTACACAATGGAATATTACTCATCAATTAAACATGACAAATTTGACAAATTTATAAGAACATGGATATGCCTAGAAGAAATCATATTGGCAGAAACAAGTCAGAAAGAAAATGACAGAAACCAAATGGTCTCACTAATACATGGGATATAGGAAATACAAGCAAAAGGTCAGGAGGAAAAACCAGAATAAGCTAACAACCAAACTAAAGTACACAACTGGTGGGGGTGGGGGGGAGAAGGGATGGGGGGAGAAGGTAGTCAGGTGGTGCGTGATCCCTGGAGAATACAAAGATGTGAAATATATCTATAAATAAATATATATATATATAAGTTGTAAACCATTATTTTACACTGTATAAAAAACTTTCTAAGACTTAATAAACTTGCAGAATAGTTCATGTTTACATTCAGTCTCAGCCTTTTTCACTGAGTTCAATATCTCGTTCACCCCTACTCACTTTTTCTCTCCTGGCTCCTTACATCATATACCTATAAAGTCCATGAACTTATCAATAGTTTGCCCCAATTCACATTCTATACTAACTTTACTTTTTATTATACTACAGTATACATAAAACAAAGTTTGCTCCCATTACTATGGTCTAATGAAGCATGTAGATGTTAAGTCATGTCCAAATCTATCGGTAAGCTGCTTTACCACAAAAAATAATGCCGTAGCTTATCTATACCTATGCAAGGATGACAGTGCCCTAAAGAGTTGAGTTATAACATGGATGCACTTAGAAGAAAACATATTAGCAGAAACAAGTCAAAAAGAAAAAGACAGAACCAAATGGTTTCACTAATATATAGGATATAGGGAAAAAATAAACAAAAGCCATGAGGAAAAGTCAAAACAAGCTAAGCACCAAACTGAAGCATACAACTTTGGACAGGGAGGAAAGAGGGGGAATGGTGGGAAAAGTGTGTGTGTGGGGGATAAATCCCTGGGATTAAAATGATGTGAAATGTATATATAAATAATTTTTTTAAAAAGAGCTGAGTTTAAGCCATCACAATTCAACTGCACTTTCAGCAGTAAACTTCATGTTGATGTATACATATTGATTCTCAATGATGCACACCTGAAACTTATGTTATAATATAATGTTACTTTAATAAAAATTAAATTTACTAATTTTTTTTAAAATGTACTGTAAATACAGTGTTTCATGCTGAAAAGTCACATTGATACCAAGGGATAAGGGTTTCAGTCCCCAGTTACAACAGGGAAAGCGAACTCAAGCAGTTGGTTGGTGCTAATGCACATTCTTTCGAATTCTGTTTGGAATCTTTTTTGCAACAAGGATTTGCCTCTTGTCCTTTAGGTTTTTGTTTTGTTTTGTTTTTTAAGATATAAAAGTCTCAATAAAAGCTGATGTCAGTTTGGAGAGTTGTTTGACTCAGAGTGGGTACTTGGGCTGGCTCTGAGAAGCTTCATCTGAGCTCCCCATTCAGCAGGACTGGTGAGTTTCCCCAGGAGAGAGAGCTCTTCAGTTACATTCAAAAGGACAGGCTTATATGAAAAGAGAAAGAAGTCAAGGATGCCTGCACAGAAAGAAGAGCTGCCCCTGATAGGGACAGGTTTGTGAAAAGAGACACCTGCACCAAGACAGGTAGGCAGAACAATCTCTCGCCAGGACAGAGACTGCACTGATACAGTGTTCTTCACTTGGGGGATGAGGGGGTTCGTTCCTTTGTGCAATTGTTAACTGCTTCTTATTTCTAGGGCTGGTGGGGTCATGCCAAATTGAGGTACACCAGTGGTTAACAAAAAGCTGGTCTCAGCCTGGATACAATGCTATCAGATAAAAACACCCTTACTCTTTAGAATGAACCACCTCTATATTTTGTTTGATTAACAGCCACATCCTAATGACGAAGACCGATGGAAAAGCTGGTACCAACTTGAGTCTCCAGGATACCGCCATCTCCAGGATACAAGACAGGCAGACGCTTGGTCACCTCATTATTTTAGATCCTCCTTTAAATGCCTCTGCTGGCTTCCAAAAGGAGGGCATCAGTCTTTCAGATATGTGTTTGCTACTCTTCTCATTTTGTTGATTAAACGGTTTTCCTCTTCCTCAAACTCTGTTTCCTTCTTTTGGCTAGGGCAAGTTGAGAATGGTGTTTGGTAATAGTGCTTAAGCATTTTTTTTTTACAATGCTCTTTATTCTTTGGTACTCTACTTGGTCTGCACCCATGACACTTTTCTATAGTTTGTTTGATGACTTTGTTAATCACTTCAACCCCTACCTCCAGCTTCTGGCTTTGTGTGAGCCAGTTTCTGGTCTCATGATAACTCCTTACATTTTCTCCTTGTAGCCCTCATCCAAAGGGATGACATATATAATCTCATGCATAAGGAAGAATGAGAGTTGGACTACATTCATTTTCCCACCTGTTCTCTGTAAGAAAAGGAGCCTTAGAAGCAAAGAGAAAAGGAGACTCAACTACTAGCAAAGAAACAGTTTCTTCATTAGGAAAACCTGGGTGGACAGCACACACACACACACACACATCACACACACACACCCCACCCCCGCCCAGCCAAGAGCAGGAGTTGTGGGAGCCTCCAAGCTTGGAAGCATGACTGGTCCTCTGGTGGGGGGTAGGGGGGGTGTTGGTCAGGTGGGATAAGTCTGTCAGACTGGGAGAGTTTGGTTATCATTTATCAGTTTTCTGGTACCTTCTGAGTCAGTGGTCCAGGAAAAGGCAAGGAGGGTAATCAGTTTCCCTCTGGCCAAAACTAGTCAGGTGGAGTGGGGGAAGTGGGGTTTCTGATAAACAGAAAGGCATTTGAGGGCAAAATCATCCTTTCCTTCTCCAATTCATGGGACATATTGATGTTCATCAAATGGATTAGGGACAAGGGCATGGTCAATTTATTCTCAGTTCAACTCTCTGAAACCCTCATCTCAAACTCAAACTACTCTAAATCTTCTCTTCCATTTGCAAAGTCCTGTATAACAGATTATGTGTGATAATCCCTTGACACTGCTGCCACCTCCCAAGAGCACTCTTTAGAACAATTAAAAACTCTGAGCATTTCTGTTTGTTTGCATCTTTGTAAATATAAAAAAAATAATCTTTATTTTGATAACCATAGTGAGGCTCTAAAAGTTTGGAGACTGGGAGACCTGGAACAAAGAAAGCAAATTCCAAAGGAGATTAACTAAATTACCAAACCAAAATTAAAACAGCTCATCCTGTGAGGAGCTAATAGGGTGGTTCCATGCAAATTTAAACAATTTCCAGTGGTTTAAAATTGACATTGAGTTGGCACAGAGGCCTCAACCAATCACAGAGAGAGTGAGGAGTCTAGAATAATTAAGGAAAGAAAGGTATAAAATCCTGGAAGTTTAAGGCCATTTTGAGCTTTCTTGCTCATCCCTGGCCCACAGACTAGGTCATCCCACTGTGTTTTGTTCCTCTCCTTTTCTCTGTTGTAACCTTCTTCTCATATCTGTTCTTCTAAATATATATGCCTCTTTCTGTGGTTTCATCAGACCAAAAATAAATAATAAATAAATAAACAAATCATAGTAACAATAGAAGACCTATTAGTCATGAATCGATATAAACCTTCATTTTTACCCCCAGGACTGTCATAGTACATTTCCTATTTGGGACTATTTCTCAAAATCTTATCAAGATTTTCTTTCCCCTTATAAAAATGGAATTGAAAAAATTGACTCCTCCAAACATAACCCATGCAATGAATTTAGTACTTACATAAAGGGAAAATGCAAACACACTTAGGATAAGTATTTTTAGGCAAATTCTATCCTACTGAATACAGGTCTATATTCTGTGTTCTCAACTAGGATTGCTCAATATACATGCAACTGGACTACAATGCCTTTTAAATCAGTTTCTGTGAACTTTCAGTACTTATTGCTTCTCCCAACAAACTAAATAGCATACTTCAGTATTTGTTCTTTCTTAAACAATTTTAATTGTAATGCGCACCTTCCACATCTCTCTATCTTTGTCCTTTCCTTCCACTCTCCCTCCTTTCCCTTTTCAGATTAAATATATTATGTAATCAATTGCAACTTTTTGAAGACACATGAATAACAGGTGATGGACAGCCAGAGGAAAAGTCACAAGAAAGACCACAATTTTTAGGAGCAAAATTATGTAAAGAGATATTACCTCTCCTATATCCCTATAGCCACATGATCCTTTACACAGATCACAGTCAAAACTCATTTGGATGTAAGTAGGAGTTAGCCACAGCTCACCAAACACTTCATCACATTATCTGATTTCATTTAAATTGTTTTAGGTAATTAAGAAATAGATTATTTTCAGGGGTTCTGGGAATAACACTTTCCTGCAAACAGGTTCCCCTGTGCATATTTTTAAAATGAAATCCTTTTATCCACAGTGTGAAATTTTCAGCTGTTAAAGACTGATTTGCTGTTAAAGACTGTAAATGATGTGCATAACTCCAGTTCACACACCAACCAAGAATGACACTTAAATGTTAATCTCAAGATTGCTCCTAGTAGCTCTATTTCAGATAGTACATATGTGAATTTCAAATACCCAAAACCTTTTCTCTTCTTTGCTCTCTTAAAATATTCTTTAAAAAGTGAAATCACAACTCTTGGTGTTTAACATCCTCAGGTTAGATGACTTTGATAAAGCAAAGTGGAAAATGTCTCAAGAGCATTCTCCTTTCCCCTAGCCCAACAATATTAAATCATCAGCAGGAGTGTCCGTACATTAAGGCCAGGTGAAACTAGTCTCTGTGGCTTCATTAAAAACACTTTAGTTAGTTGTGATACCATCTGAGAAAAGGCACCATTTCTCAATGAACAGAAAGTTACAGATTTTAAAAGTAAAAAGGAATGATGGAATTAAATACATTTGGGACATACCAGGAAAGATGAATTAAATGAAAGTAAATAGGTTTTCTTGCAAAATTTCTCAAAGCATTTAGTTTATTAATTTGAATTATGAACCCCCAAGGATGAAGTAACAGTGTCTGCATATACTTAATGTATATGCATGTTGAGTGTCAATACATGCACTCAATATATGCATGTTGAGTGTCACAAGCAGCACTGAAACAGGATGTGAGCAAGGCACCCCAAAACTAAGCAGGGAGACAAATACAAAAACCAAGAGCTATGGCTGAATCAAGGGAGAGTGCCTAATACAGGACACTGATTGTGGGCTCTTCCACCCACACTCACACAATAATAAAGGTATTCCATCAATGTGGCTATCAGGCTGTTGTACTGAAACTGGGTGTAAGAGGGCACCCCAAAACTAACCAAGGAGACAAATACAAGCACCAAAGGCTATAGCCAAACCAAGGGACAGTGCCGATACAGATCACTCTTGGGTTCTTCCACCTGCACGCACAATTGCAAGAGACCTCAGGTACTAAAACTGGAAGCAGATAGGGTACCCCAAAACTAAGCCAGAAAAAAATACAAATACCAAGGGCTATAGCTGAATCCAGGGACAGTGCCCAACAGAAGACAGGTGGGTTATTCCACGAGTGCACAATTGTAAGAGACCTCAGATTCCAACAACCATAGGGTTTACTTTCCAAGGGAGGCACAAGGGGCCACCTGCCTCACCCAGTTAGTGCCCACCTGATGCCCAGAGTGCTGGTGATATCAAAGACAGGACTGCTGGCCTGTGTCTGTGAAGGGCGTGGCTTCTCTCCCTCGGTGGTCAGCGGATGGATGCAGCTGCTGGTTCCCTTCCTTCTTCAGAGGCTGGGAATGGAGGCCCTCACTTCTCCCCCAGGTCTGAAACAGTTCCCTTGGAGGCTCAAGATTGCTCTCTCTCTCCCTCTCCCTCTCTCTCCCTCTTCCCTCCCTCCCTCCCTCCCTCC
>PVHY01000678.1:0-64386 GCA_004024945.1 Uropsilus gracilis
GGGGGGGGGGGCACACCCTATCATTATCACAAAGTAGTTAGTTATGATAAAAAATGACAGATGAAAACATTAACATTCACAATAATATTATTTAACTCCACACAAACCTTTTCAAAAGAAATATTTGAGTAATTTATGAATCATAGGAATTCTATCACTAACAATGATTCCTTACCCTCACACACTCACATTTCTTGGGTACCTTATTTCATTTCTATATATTTATCATAAGAGTTGCCTAGCAATCTTTATTTTGCCAAAAGTATATCAAAAAGGCCATAAAAAAGAAAGGACAAGTTATAGAAATATCTATGAACTAGTTAATTGTTATTTCCCTTTTCTTTTATACATTATCAGGAAAAAATCTACTATGCATCATATTGCTTTATATTTTTTTAATTTCTGTTGTTATTGAAATACCATTATTTTACATTCTTGTTACTATTTTTAGAGTATAGGATATCCTCTTCCCACTATTTTTCACTGTTACCCTCTTTCTGACAAGGAAAAGTTTGCTAAAATCAGAAACGGTCCAGCATGAGGAACTTTCCCATCCTCATGGTCCAGCTCCACCTAATGACTGGTGTAGAGTCAGGATGAGGTGACCAAAACTGACCTCACCAATCAGGGATCATCATCTGTTGGTTTCTTTCTGCACAGAAGCCAGCTCCCACTGATCAGGGAACACTATATAAAGCACACTCCCTTGATTTTTGGCCTCAGTCATTCGGGAACTCTCCCACTGTGCACATCAGTATAAACAAAGCCTCTTCTCTGCATCTCTCTGAGTCCTTTACTGTTTTCCTAGGATCACTGCCATAACATTTTTGCCAAAGTTTTCAGAGTCCTCCATGTAGCTCATTGTGTTCTTTCTCCAATCCCTTATTTTTATCCTTATTCCTTCACCTCCCCCTATAAAAGTTGAATATCTATGGTCTTCAAAGGTTTGTTTTAATGTTCATCTTTATCTAACCCTTTGGTTTTTCTATAAGCGACACCATTCAGTATTTATCTTTCTCCTTCTGCCTTATATCTCTAGTAAAAGCCCTTCCAGCTCCATTCATGTGGCTGTAAATGGAAGTAATTTATCTTTTTGGATTGTAGAGCAGTACTCCACTGTGTCTATATACCATATCCTGATTCATTTGTCCATTTGGGGGCACTTACATTGTTACCATGTCTTTGCTATTATAAATGGTGTCATCATAGAAATGGGACTGTGGGTTTTATGTATTTATTGGTAGATACATAGGAATGGGATTAATTTGTTATATAGCATAAGCCTTTGCAGTCTTTCGAGAAACCTCCACACTGCCTTCCATAAGGGCTGAATAGCATATATTTCCACCAACAATGTAAGGTTCTCCTTTGTCTCCAAACCTTTGCCAGATTTTTTTTCTGGTGTGATATTTGATATGAGATATTTTCATTAATATGAAGTCATCAAGTATAATCTTATTAGGCATTGCAATCTTAATATCAACTTTTAATTTTATAGGTTGTAAAATAAACAAATTACAAGCTCTTTCACTTTAAAGTTCATCTTCTTTTCCATTCACCAATCCTTTGTAGTTACACCAGCATATATTGTTTTCTATAAATATGAGAAAGGTATATACATGTGTGTGTGCATGCACATGTCAGCATGTGTACCTGAATCTTTGCTTTTAAGATTTGTTATTTTAATTAAGAGATTCAAGATTCATTTTGTCCATAACTATCATTCTACATGAATATTTCATTCTCTGAAACTGAATGAATTCATAGTGTTCTGGAATAAACTTTCAATGTAAAGACTTTAAAACCATTTTTCACAATATCCCTAAGAGTCATTAACTTTTACTTAAAAATTGAGAGATTCAATAGGTGAGTGGAATCTACCAATTATGCTACTATGATAGATGTCTTAAGTTCTACAAAATTCTGAAACTTTATATACTGCTTCATATATTTAATGATATTGGTTGTTGCATAATTACTGACAGTTTAGCACTTTGAAATCTAAATTATTTGGAAATTATTTAGCAGGGACAAAGTTGTTTTTTTTTTTTTTAATGGAAGATCTCATCTAAATCCACTGGATTTAGAAAATTGAGGGACTTCTCAATTATTGCTAAATATAATTACTTACACCATCTAGCTGTTTTCTTAAAGACTGGAAAAGTTTGAGAAAATAGTAAATTCAGCATCTAGGTGGAAATATTATGAAGGGAAGGAAGATAAGCTGTACTCAAAGGTTTCAAATGGTCCTTCACTTATGTCACTCCTTTTCTAGTTATGATGTGAAGCTGTTCCCTTGTTACCTGTAAAATATATAATGATATTTATGGTTAAGGGTGATGAAATTGGGAGACAGAGAAATATATTTCTCACAATTCTGGAAGCAGGAATTCTGAAATCAGAGTGCCAGCATGTTAGCATTCTAGTGAGAGCTCTCTTTCTCTTTGTAGAAGGCCACATTCTAACTATTGAAATAGATAGATGATAGGTGATTGAAGATAGAAAGATAGGTAGATAAGTACATACATACAAGCATATGTACATACATATAAACATAGGTGGATAGAGGAAATAACTACTCTGATGACTCTTAAGACACTAATCTTATTATGAAGAACCTACTCTTAATATCTTTACTAAATCTAGTTACTTGCAACGTCTTCATCTCCAAATGCAATCCCAAAAGGGATCATCAAACATGAATTTTTAGACACAACACAGTTTTGGAACACTCTGAATGCAACTTTTCACACATTATCTTTGCTTTGCTTGTACTCACATGAAATCTGTTGGAACAAAGTACAGGTTTATGCTATGCTCTTCCATTACCTGTTTTTTTATTCCATTAGGCCAAAAGGATTTCACACAATTCCATTCAGTGTGGAAAGTAAAGGCTACTGATTCAGAAAGGTAAATGTACTGAATTTTATTTGCATGGTATTGTCTGCCATCTATTCTTGATTCTGAATTCGCAACAATCAGATGCCCACCTTTTAAATATAATCTGCTGTGTCCCCCACATCAGAGCAACTATTTCAGTATTTTCAGCTTTAGATGACAAGTAATTGTTTAAATTCATTGTCTATATCTTCTTTAAATTTTAAGCAGGAGTTTCTCTAATAGTAGCTGCAAATTAAAAATATCGATAGAGCTTTAAATAGAGAAGATGTACACAATCAAACCCAGATATTTGAATTCAAAAGGATGAGATAGAGTTTGCTTATCTATGGAAATTTAAAAGAATCACAAGTGGCGGCAATGACAATCAAAACTGAAAACTGCTTTTCTAATCTTTAAATCTAGAACCCCAAATCCATTTGTGTATATGAGTTCACTTATATCATTGAAAGATCTGATTATAGAATTCTATTAATCTTTTGGCTTCCTTAGGTGAAAAGCTATGGTGAAATTCTTTCTATCATCTAGTTAGGTTACTTTTCTTCACCCTTTCTAGTCTTCATTTAGTGTCACTTACTATTATATAACTTTCAGAATGATATTACTTGGTTTCACAAATAATCAACATCCTCAAATAAGCAGCAACAGCTGTTACTATACGAATAAATTTTTCTTGGTTTTCCTTGTGTCTTTGACTTTTTTTCCTTTCCTTGGATTTCCATTATCTTGCCACTCCCTGCGTGTATAGAAAATAAATGTCTCCTTGTGTTTATGTTTTATGAATTCATTCATTTCCCCTTAAAAAAATAAAGGCTTCTAATTAGAATAAAGATTGTAAATATCTGATTTATCAGATTCAAGTAAACACATACTATTTCAATGAATTTCTTGACAGATAGCTAACTGTGATGCTGTAATTAAAAAGAACATATATTTTAAAATATGTACTAAATAAAATTTGTTTCATGGTTAATTCAATTGTAATAGGATTATCTATGCAGACATTCTTTTCATTGATTTTTCTAAAGGATGCTTTATAGCATTAATCCTTAATAGAATGTTTTTTTAATTCAATCATTTTAGTACCCTTATTTAATACCTTTACTGTGATTATTCATACTGAATCTGAGACTATGCTGAGAGAGAATATTACACACACACACACACACATATATATATATATATATATATATTTTTTTTTTTGCTTTAATCAGGTCTTAGTCTTATGTAGAAGTCAGGAAATAAATAAGTGATATAGTTTAAGACTATCCATTGACAACTAGAGTTAACTCAAGTATGAACAGGGTGGTTTGAGAGAATACAGAGGAAAATTTCTTTAGTTTCTGGACTTAAAATCTAGAAACTTATTAAATCAAGGGTAAGGGAGTAGAAAAATTTGACTCAATCTAAAGAGTTATGTGTCCAGAATTAATGACAACCTTCTTAACATATACATAACTTCAAAAATAAGGAAACTATATAAAATAAACTGGTAGAAAAATTGCCAAAACTACATAATATATAAAAATTATATTTCTGAATGAAATAATGAAAATGATTCTTAAATGTCAAGTCATATTAGACTAATTGTCCCACTATGAGTTTGCAAAATACAATCCAAGTATTTAATTAAAATATTTTAATCAATATTCTCCAGAAAAATAGAACCACTAAGAAGTAAGCAGATACAGTGATAGAGATTAGCTATATATACTTGTACTGTTTATATTTATATGGAGATTTTACTACAGGAATTATATTGTATAAGAGCTGAAGAAGTTCCGCAGTTGCCCTTCATAAACCAGATACCCATGAAAGTCAATGATGTAATTAGTCAAAATCCGAAAACCTAGTAGGTTGTGGATAAAAATGGCTTAAATTTCATTTTAAAGATTGGAAAGATGAGACAAGATGCTACAACTCAAACAAAAAGGCTGAACTTCTTTTTCTCTGTTTTAATACAAAATATAGAATATATACCTATGTACATATAAAATATGTGTACATTTAGTTATTTATGTCACAAGAAGAACTCTTAGTGAAAAAAAAATCTGAGAGTTAAAGAATAGAAGGATTTGACTGAGATGAAAATGAGAGTTATTTGAATATCTATTTAGACCCTCCATGGATTGATTTTACCCCACACTGGGAAGGTTGTCTACAGAAAACACAAACTCAACTGTTATTTATAAGCATCTTCATTGATACCCCAGGAGTTAATGTTTAATCTGAACAACTTAAGGTCTATCAAATTAACACATGAAATTAATCATCACAAGCATCCTTTAATTGGGAAGTATGAGACATCAAGCTCTCTGATACACTGTTGGTGGTTATCTTAAATTTACTAATTTTCCTTCATATTCTACAAGGGAAATTCAGAAATATCTGAAAAAGTTGATATTGATAACCTATATTTATTAATATAGTCCTGTTTGAAGATACTATAATAGCATATCTACTGAGTGAGATATCTTAAAAGAGAAACAAAATTCTTTATATTCTTTAATAAAATACTTTTCAAGATTTACTTTAAAATTAATAAAAATTAGCACACAGAACAAGGTATTCATAGCATTCTCCCATTAACAAATAACTTAAATTTTAATACAAAAGATAGAATATTTATACACCTATATGTACAATTTTTTATATATGTGACAGGAAACACTATTAGCGGAAACAAATGCAGGAGTAATAATAAACTGGTAGTTATGACAGAGATGAAAATGAAAGCTGTCTGAATATTTCATATATTTAGATTCAAAAGCATAGCTGGAAGTGATATGTTCCAAAATTAAATTTAAAAGCAATGCTTTAAAATTAGAAAAACAAAACAAATAAACTTTACACCATCATGTTGGCAAAATACACAATTTGAAAATAATTACTTCAAGTGATTTCAGAGCACAATAGGTTTGTATACACATTGAATGTATATTACAGAAAAAAAGAAAATCAAACAACTGAAAAGGAATCTTAAAAATAAACTGACATGCTTATGTATATTTGGATAATTCAGCATATGGAAGTATACAAACTATAAGTCATTAAAAACATACAATATTTTATAATAAGCAATGTATATCTACGTAATTGGTGACATTTATTTTGAGTTTTTGCCTTTCTGTATTCTTAAAATTAACTAGAATGTGAACCACAAAATATGTTTCTACTTCCTTTACATTCAGGAAAAAAGAATAGCTGTTGCTGTAAGATATTATGTACCTGATAAAGTATCTGTTAAAATCTTGATTGATTAAAACTATCTAGATGCAAATGTTTAGCAAGATTAAGCTATGAAATATGTTTTTTACTAATAATGAAGACTGAAATTCATATTAATATCTATAGACATCTTTATGATTATATAACTTAGAAATACAATGCATGCATTTGAAATTTTAAAATCATGAATTTTATCATCTAAACAGCATATATATGTATAAACTCATATATAGTTATACTGTTTGAGATGACATAGAATGTCTGCATGTGTCTTTGCAGAGAGAGATATGGTCGTTTTAGTTTAATCTTTCAACAATAATTTTGAATGTTCCTAAACTGTATTTTTTGACAATAGGTTCTTGTTAAATTGTGGTATTCTTCCATGTTTTAATGTTCTGCCTATCCTCTGTGCTGATGCAATTCTCTTTATATTGATGGATACTTCCCTAAGGAATCCTGGGAGAAGGGCAAATGCTTTTAGTGATATATGACATTGTAAAATTCAACAACTTGTACAATTGCTCATATGTCTGACATAGTCTGAACAAAAGGATGGGAAAAATGAATTCATCAAAGACATGTTTTTCTTGACAATTATTTTCTTTCAAAATGCAATTTCTTTATCATTTTATTCAAATAAACTATAAAATGATTAAATATTTATTAAAGTTCTTGGTCATTTGTGCATTTCTATTTTGAGTCTGATAAATTATTAGTTGTACAAGTCTGGAAATGCTTTTAACAAAATCTTGCTGCTGAGGAATGCAAACATTTAAACACCACACATATTTTCCTTTATTTTATCAAGACAAATGTGTAATTGTTTAAAATGTCATTGGAAGCATATTTTTAAAAAGAATATACTCTGACGTACTCCCCAATTCTGTCCTTAGAAACAGTTGCTTAAATTCTTTTTAGACATTGTTTCCAGGGTCTATATGATTATCTTACAAAGTTTCATTACTGGATAACTCAATTTTAGAGTTACCACTTTATTTTCTATTAGTTAGATGCAGATTAGCTATACAAGTCCCATTATCTTTCATTCATTAAAAACATCTTAAGTATTTAAATATACGCATATATAATTAAAAACAGGTCTGTTTTTAAATGAGATTACACTTTGACATGCTCATTTATTCATTTTTGGAAATGTTTATTTAACTCTATTTTATTTAAGCTATTGTAAACATAAGGTGTGAAAAAAATTTCGATAAAATTTTCAAAGATTTTAGACTGGTTTTGTATTGATTATTTAGCTTAACTGTAATATTCCCCATAAAAGCAACTGACCAAATGGAAGGAATTTCTTTAAAAACTTTCCATGAGAGGAAGCTTCAAGCAACACAATTTTATTGACAAAACTGACATGGTACAGATTCATGCACAGACTTTCAGTCTTCTCATGGATTCATTGAAACTTCCAGAAACTAGTTTTTTATTCCTGAATTGGCTCTGGTGTGTTTTTAAATTCCAATTTAAATCTACTGTTGTCAATTCTAAAATTTTATTTCATTCTTGCATATTTTATTACTGGTAAAAACTCCACTTGGTATACTTACTATGCTTTGACAAAGAAGAAAATTTGAAATTTTCATAACTCTCCATTGAATATAACTTACATCAAAATACTTTTTACCAAAGTAGGATTTAAATATTTGACTCAACATTTGGTAAAGGCTTTCACTAAGGGCAGTCACTGACTCTGAAAGAAGTGAGTTAAATTGAATAACTGTGATATTTGAAGATGATAGGTGAGTAATAAAAATCAAAACAGAAATTGGTGGGATATTGCACATGCATTGTTTAGAGGAAAGCTTGTGAATTTGAATGCTTACATATGAAGTGAAGCAAATATTTAAGTTATTTTAAACCTTACATATGAAGAAGTTACTCAGATCCCTTTTAAAAAGACTTCATGCCCAAAGTTTGTCAATATACCTCATTAAGTTGAAAATAGTAACATCACAACAACTCCAAGAAAAACTAGAAATAAAACTTTTAACTGGATATATTTCTACCATAAAAACAACTTATGAAAAGGGAGAATTAATATGGTAAGGAATCTGAATTTTCTGCAAAACAGATAAATAAATAAATTATATCTAAGGGACACCCTAGATGTATATCTTGAAGAGAAGCTTCCCACATAAACATATATTTTCCTAGAAAGAAACTATATTTTAAAAAAAGAAAATGTCAGTATTCTTTGATGGATGATGTAGGCAAACTATAGTCACAAAAATATCTACTGAGAAATGGAATAGTTCATTGTATAAATATACCACATCCTTTTCAACCATTCCTCTGTTTTTGGGCATTTGGGCTGTTTCCACTTCCTGGTTAATTATACATAGCACTGTGATAAACATACAAGGAATGCAGCTAGAAAGAATTATGCTAGCAGAAATAAGCCAAAAAGAGAAGAAAAATACTCTCGAGAAATCCCTCACTTATATGAGAGATGTAGGGAAAACAAACAAAAGAACAAGAAACATTTAAAAATTGTCAACAGAACTGAGGCAAAGAATAAGAGAGAGATGGGGAGGAGGGTAAAATCAGGGGAGACATGAGCACAAAAGGTTAAGATGTTTCTCCAGTGATAAGGTGGTAGAAGAAATCCAGGTTAGACAATAAAATAAAATGTGCAATCAAATTAAAAAAGAAAAACTAAATAGGATAATATTGTTTTGTACTGGTCAAAATTAATTCATTTAGTGCACAAGTATATAAAACCATATAGTTATAAGTAGTCTACATGTTGAGAATACAGAGATAAATGAGGACACAATCCTTCACTTGTATAGAGTTCTTTTTATGATTGTTTTGAAGTCTAGACTTTAAAACAACAGACCTTAAAATCTATTCTATTCACAAGGAGAAATATAAAATGGAGCAAGGTAAGGACACCCGATGGGGCTAATTTATGATAAATATTAAGAGCATTCTCTGAGATTCTAATGGAAGTGATTGTCTTTCTAAGCATATTCCTTATAAATAGTTAGTGAAATTATTTATCTTATATATTGTGTACTGAATCACCAGATAAAAACTTTATCTGCTTTGAAATTTAATTCATCAGATACTTAAAATTACTTGACATCTGTGTCTGCTTTCTGATCATAAAGTGATAATTCAACGTATACAGTAAAAGCAAGTGGATTTTATTTAATCAAAATGATAATTATCACTATTATTATAAAAATAGACACCATTAGAATTACATTTTAACAATGTCTGAGTATATGCTTCCATAGTGCCATTATATTCACATTGTTTTTGCAATTCTGAATAATTTCTCATCTTACAAACTGAAACTTTATACATACGCCTCCAACCCTCAACCACAATCAACTTTTCACTTTCCATTTATATAAATGTTGTTATTTTAGATACTTCACATGAGTAGAAAGAATATTTGTTCTTATGAGACTGGTTTATTTCATTCAGCATAATATCCTCTCAATATTTGTTTATGCTGTAGTATCATGACAGCACTTCTACCTTCTTCCTTCCCTTCCTCTTTCCCTCCTTTCTTTTTTTGTAAGCTGCATAGTATTTCATGTCCACATTTTCTTTATCCAGTCATCTTTCAGAGTATTCACATTGTTTCTACATCTTGACCTTTGTTAATAATGTTACAATGAAGATGAAAATATTTTGGAGACCCTAATTTCAATAAATAAATCAAAGAATCCAGAACTAGTTGAAGAAATGGCTAATTTTATGAATTAGGCTGACAAAAACTAGAGGAGCCTGGAGTAGTTTGTATGTCACAAAATAAAGAATTGCTAATAAACAAAGTCAAGCAAAACATATCACAGACAGAAGTACCTTCTAGGGACCCAAGTACCAACTAAAAGAGCTATTATTGATAAGAATGTAAAATATTGCAGCATTGTACATTCATTCCAGTAAACAGTAGAGCATTCCTCTAAATGTTAGACTAGCAATTTTGCAAACGTATTGATCTGAGAAATCACAACTTCCTCTCTATAGATGTAAATCTACTAGATAAAAAGTCACCAAAACTTGCACAAGTCTTCAGGGTTGAAGAATGGAGTTCATAAATCTCTCAAATTTATGCATATATTAATACCATTTTTCAGATGCATAGTATTGTAACAGGAAGGGTGAGGGGGGAACTCCAGTACCTCCAAACCTGCATGCTTTAAATGGGTTCTGCATCTGTCACATAAAAACAAAACATGTTCTAGTGTATAAAAACTTAGTAGAAAATAATTTTAAAATAATTAGTGAACAACATTTAATGTGCAATAAAAAGAAGAGATGAGAAATGATATAGTTAAACAGTTTCCACCAGAAACACCCAAAGTTACCTATCATCTCATCGATAAATGCCCAGGCAAAAAGGGTTGGCTCAAACTAGGACCTCTGAGGCCCAAAAGCTTGCCACAGATTAAGACACTAATTCATGGGGATCCATAGTAAAGGGGCAGAAGAGGTCTGGCAAGTCTGGAAGCAAAAGATCAAAATCAAAATCAAGATAAAAGCTACCATTGTCAAACTCCCATGGAGTGCTCATCCATGTCTCTCTCTCTCAAGTGTCTCCTTCCATGTCCCCCAAGCCCTGGTATAAAAGAAGCCCTTGTCCCAAGCAAATCTTCTTCATGCAGCTCTACTCCATATGCCTCGTGCATTCTTCTTCATTTCCCCATTTCTTTCAGCTTCTTCCTCCTTTTTTTTAGCTTATCATACCAGCACAGCTCCACCCTTTCTTGGGTGGAGCTCCCAGAACTTTACTTTGCTGTGAAGCACACAGCTACAGTATCCCTATTGGAAATACCTACTAATCTTGATTTAGGTTGGGACTTTCTGTCCAGTCACATTTTAATCTGCCCATACTTTTCACTTGTCTGTGAATTAGTGTTTTCATAAATAAGCAGTTGCTTTTTAATTGATAACTTAGGTTCTATAGCATTTGCTCTCTCCTTTTTATCAGTCTAAGTCATTACAAGGAGTCAACACATGTAACTCCTTGACCAGTAAGGCTAACTTCTGACCCTCACTAATAAGTATGCTTCATTAAATGCTTTATTTTTGCTTCTCCCACCCCAAAGCTCTAGCAGTTTTAGTGGTGATGTTTTAAGGAGTAGATTAATGACTAGGACTTAAAAAACTTTATCTGACATACCAGGAGTAAGTATGAATATGAAAAGGTGTACTAAACCACTTTGCACAAGTAGAGATTATTGATCCAGAGATTATTTGAAGTCAAAACATGTTAATTGAGTAAACACTGGTCAATTGTGTAACTTGTTTACTTTACAAGAAAAAAAATGATGATATGCATTTAAAATAGTCTGAATAGTCAGACACATTTTTACCTATATAATTGCAAACTAAATTGTATGCTTTTTAATTAGACAACAAAATTCTTTAGAAAAGATTAATCTACATTATATCACTGACTGCAATCTCATAACTAGAATACCTATTTTGTGTTGGTACATGACTATTATAAAAAAACAAAAATAAATAAACTCATAATTATCAACCAGTAAAGATAGATATGTGAAGAACTATCAACAAAAGACAGTAATTGGTGTTGCAAGGAAAGTGGACAAAATAAACAGAGGGAACATAGGGAAAGAATTGAGACAGACAAATGAAATTCTTACTCAAGCAAACTAAGGGATTTTGCTGAAATTAGAACATAAGGAAAAAATTGGAATTGAAATTTGGAAAAACAAAATTTTTCAGAGAGTGAAAGATATTTAAACAATGTAATTGTGTTTGAATTAAAGAAGTTCTATAAGTGTAAGTGGAATGATTAACCAAATATTAATTTTAGAAAAATAATTGACTGGCATGTGAAAGAGGGTTTAGAGTGAGCAGAAACTGAAACAGATCAAACTCAAGAAAGAAATGACAGAAATTGATATTGAGAAAGAGATGTGGTTATTTTACAAAAAGGATTTAATTCTTCATGTAACACTAGAAAAAAAATAAAGGAAAGGAAAAGGATAATTGACAAAAAGAATAGTGTGATTATTTTCACAGACGGGATACCCTTAGCAAGTTCAGTTGACCTGAATAGAACAGAGAAGTATATAAAGGAAAAATAGAAAAAAAAAATTCATTCATTCTTATCGTGAAGAAATTATTTTGACCATATGCACTTCTTTCTTCTGAAACAAACACTCCAGATTGTTTGCCCTATGGGATGATTTCACCACATCACACACAGTTAAAATGTGATTTTTTATGGACTACAGCATGCAACACTGCTTCACAAAGCTGTAAAGTCTAACAACTAAATTGTTTCCTGAATTCAAGCCTTTTTTTCTGACCATACCCATTAAGCACTACTGTAAAATTGTTTTTGTTATTAGCCTAGGGCTTCTAGTAAGCACTTTAGCTTTTCTAAAGGGTGAATATCACAGACCCTTATGCCCTGAGTAATTGGGATATCAGTATAGCCTTAATTTTATTCATAGAGATTTACATTCAATTTCCATTATCCTTAATAGGAAACCATTACCTAACTGGCACAGATGATTGGTAATTCAGAATAATTCAAGATAGAGTTACTTCATTTGATATTTTCTGTTACAAATGTCAACAACTTCATTTGAAACTAAGTATGCATCATGTTATCTACTCCTAGGTAATTCTACACAGGGGTAAAACTATTCATTTAGTAGGAGATTGTAATATTAAAAGTCATTGAACCCTTTTAGAATATCTTTGAAAAATAAAGCTATTTCAACACTCAATTTTTATAATTGTGTAAAGAAGTGTCTAATAACTTGGGAGTTCTTTAAGGGAAATTTTCTTCTTTATATCTGAATATGAGTTGAAACAAGAGAAAACACATCAGCATGTACAAGTATAAAAGTTAACACAAAATCTCAATATTCATATTTAATTTTTAAAATGTACTTCAGAACTTGTGTAATTAGATGACAGATTATATGACTTCAAATATATGACTGGAAAGTAGAAAGAAATAAATTTGAATTTAGTTTGCAGAAGAATCCTTAAATTCTCATATGTATATATAAATTCATCAGAGTCAGTTCATCTTTGTCTACAATTAAGATAGTCATTGAAAAATTGATAATCGTTATTGCAATAGCCACCATTAAGTGCTACATTTATGTTTAAGTTTGTGTATTTAACCGGCATTTATAGTTATGTTTTTTTCCATGTTTATGCGGTAAAATGAATTATTATAGAAAAAAAACAATGGAAGTGTATCCAATCTGCAATTTACTACTGTATATTACAGGAAATAAAAACAGGCTAATATAAACAAAATGTTGCTATCTTTTTATAATGAATATCAAATTGTAATTATTACTACTATATATATTTCCAAAACTTAGAGCCATTTAAATACACTATATAAATATACTAAATTGCCCAAGTTGTTTCTAAACTGTCTTTTAAAGTCAACTGTTATGAAAAAAAATGAATGAACAGACCTAATATTTAACACTGTTTCCATTAGATGTGCCTCTGGTTCTTAGTCAGATCAGGCCTGTGACTGCAAAAGCAGGTACAGATACAGAGAGAAGTAATAGCGAGACAGAAGGAATCATAGTTTTCTGACACAATGCTTTTCAAGATTAAGAGGGCATTAAACTCACTGGGATATTGTTTAAGAATAGTACATGCATTTCTCAAATTTTCCAAATGACTAAGCTCAGGGTACACTTGATTCTCAAAGATCACAAAATTGATCACAGGTAGAACCCAAATGCAAAATTCCAAAACACATACTCTGCTCTATCATGTTTCTATGCCACAGTATTTCTGTTTTAGTTAACTGATTTCACAACTGCCTAAGTCACTTATTCTCGAATAAACATGTTGTTAGTAGAAGGGGAAGTATTAGGCATAGGAGGCAGGTATTGCATAGACAAGCCATATTAAGCGAAAAATTAAACAATGCAGGTTTGGAGGAACAAAGACTATAGTAACATCAGTAAACTTTATTTGTAACAGTGACACTGTTGGTTTTATATGGAAGCACAACATTATGTCTAAAGTTTGGTCAAATGAATCAATTCAATTGGTGCAAAAAGTACATTTGAATCTAACCTTTAAATCTTTGTAAATATCCCCCTTGTGAGTTTAGTCAACATATCAAATCATGGCAGCAGAGTTCCCTATAGGTATAGAGATTTTCTTTAGCTTGTGTATTAGGTTCACTATGAACTGGAGTGAGGTTACTGCTAGGTCTGCCAGCTTGCTTAGAGTTTGAATAAGAAGGCATAGATAGTTGATTTGTATTGATTAAATCTTTAATTTGATTGTTTCAATCATTCCAAAAGCTTTTAAAATGTGTTATGAAATGAAGTCGGATGAATATGTATTGTTTTCCACTAATAATAGGTATAAATTCAGCACATTTTAAAAATCTGCATGAAATTGTTAGTTGACAGAGTGATATTGATATTATCTAAAGCAATCATTTCAAGGAGAAAACAGTAAGATAAGTGGAAATACAACTATCTTTTAAATCAAGTCTTTCTGGGGAAAATTTTCATTTGTTTTCACAGCTTGTAAAGAAATAGTGACCTGACAGTTAAAAATACTTGGTGGTCTGTGATATTTAGAACTGTTTGTTAAGTGAATTAATTTTCTTATAACAGTAAGTAATACAAACTACATTTTCAGGGAAGGACCTGGGTTATTACCTCTCTTGCATAATATATTTACACATTTGGCACGAGAGACAGAGAAATGACACTGAAAATAAAAAAAAAATTAAAAAAGGTTGTTCTTAATACCTCTTCTAGTCTTCACTTTGATTGCATAGGGCCCTTTACACATAAGATTTAATAACACATAAGATTTGAACTTGTTACAGTCTTCCCACATGCAAAATAAGAACATGTTTGTCTTCCATCATTCCAACCTAGTCTCCTGTTGACAGAGCAATGTGCTTCAGTGCATTGGCAATTCACACTTGCACTTGTTTTTATCAATTTAGGTGAAATTGTTGAATACAGTATTTTGATGATGACATCAAGTGTTGAATTTAGAGAGTGTAATACATTATTCTTTCATCCATTCAATATATATTGAATACTTAAGCTAGTCAATGCAATATGATTTGCAGGACTAAAATAGTAGTGTAAATGATACTAGAAAATAATAAGCATAATAATTTCATGCATCTTAAAATCTATTGAGAAATAAGTATTTTGGGGAGCTGTTTGGGCACTTATAAATTATTACACACAAGATAATAAATGTGTGTCTTTTTTAATACTATAGCTTTAAAAAAGTAAAAGATGAAATTATAACTTATGTTTTTTATGCAATTCATTTAGTTATAAAGTTTGTAAAAGTTTAGTTATAAACTTTGTAAAAAATGAAGCACATTTACTATGAGACTAGTTCAGAGTCACATAAAACAGTGATTTATGCATTTAAAAAATTCAATTTTACTTCACTCATTTTAAATTAGTAGAATCTAAGACAATTTGAAATATAACTCTAGTAACTCAAAATCTATCATTACATAAATAAACTTGGAAATACTAATAAAATATTTGCATGGGAATGTCTACCCTATAAAAACAGACACAAAGCCACACATATAGTCACTCAAAGACACTACTTTCTCCTCTCAGACATCACAATGCTCAATATGACTAAAAAAAAAAGAACTAAAGTAGAAGAACATTTAGATAACTGAGTAGCAGATGGGACTCTACCTAATGCCATAATTTGCTCCTTAAACTTACTGACCACATTTCTAAACATCTAATACTTGAAACTTTCTCTAAAGTTCAGCTTGAAGTTAAAGCCCACCTTACCTGAGGGCTTTAACTTGTGCATTGTCAAATCTTTACTTTTTCTGCATGGCTAAAAAGAATACTGATTTGCTGAACTCTAAATTCTTACATCTCAGATACAATGTTTTTGAGTAGGTTTGCTTCACTAAGAACAAAGTGCATTTGTGTTTTTTTCTGTGCTTCTTTTGCAATAAATAGAACTGTAAAAACAGTTAAACGACATTTTATTTTTCATTGTATGAGTATTGAGGTAAATTGGTTTACATCATTGCTTCTGCTTTGCAGGTCATAATTTTTATTAATCATTGTATTGTTTACATTTGTATGTATATAGGTATATGTATATATATTCCCCAAGATTCTCCCTCCACCCTATTACCTGTGAACCTTCTTCTTGATCTTCTTGTGCTCCTCTTTCCCTGATTTCTTCCTCATAATTTTTAAAATACAAATGTATATTGTCACATACTGCCTACTACCAGTGCCCTTATCATTTTTCACCATGTTCCATTAGATCCATTCCTCTCCCAATTCCATCCCACACCTTCCTCCTCTGCATGCTTGAGTTTTGCAATCAGATATTAAGTGTTCTGTTCTTGGTTTTGTTTGAACCGACACATCCTTATATTTCTCCACCCCCCATGATACCATTCAGTATTTGTTTATTTGTTTTTCTCTCTGACTTATTTCACTTAGCATTATCTCCCAAATTTCATTCTTTTTTTGTTATCTATCTATCTATCTATCTATCTATCTATCTATCTATCTATCTATCTATCTATCTATCTATCTATCTATCTATCTATCTATCTATCTATCTATCTATCATCTATCTATAATTATATCATGACACTTTTTTATGGTTTTACATCTGATTATATCATGAGTTAGTCTCATAAAAATTATATACACACCCACATCCTCATGCACACACATGAGAGAGTTTTAATTTCCAAACCCTTTCAATTCAATAGTTTATAGGAGAAGTCTTTCTGAAGATTGCCACTATTTTGATTAATATTTCTTGGCATATCAACTTTCCATTTAGTTTCAAGATTGTATTCCAATTAAATTATTTCCAAGAAGTTATCCAAATTATTGGTAGACTCTATGCTTCCGGCATATTTCTTTCCTTTCATTTCAAGATTTCAGGAGCTTTATATAAAATCAATTTGCTAAGTATGATATCTTTGCATGTGGGTTTTCATAGTATTATATTGCTTGGTGGTATCACCATATTTTACAAGAAAACTTAAGGGACAGAGATTTACTTTTAGTTTCATTCTTTCTCTGAATGCACATTCACTTTATTTGGAAGACTGGGCTTACTTAACAGATTGTTTTCATTGAATACTTACTTGAATATGAAATTTCAAAACTATACATTCTTTTCCCTCTCTTCTTTGTCGTATGGTAGTATGTCAGTAATCAGCATCGATTCCTATTTTTGTTATTCTAATTTATAATAATATATTACATATGTTATATGATATCACATCTTTATGTAATACCTTCTTCTTTGAATATAGTTATGCTATTCCTCCTTTTTGGCTTCCACCAATTACCCAATGCATAGTTGCAGCTAATTTCTGGTCAAAATTAAACTGGAATATAATACAATTGAGTTACTTTTTATGAATTCTTAAAACTTTAAAATATTAGAACAAAGTCATTCATAAACATGTTGAGTGAATTCTACACTTGCCATGGCAAGACAGTATTTGCCCATATATTTCCCTAACACTAAAATGAACTGCCAATTATGGTAATAAAGTTGAATTAACCCTGTGAACCTTCTTCATTCCCTTTTTTTGCTCTTCTTTGCTGTAATATTGAGATAAAGTGATATTTCTTTTTTTGGATATGAAATACATATGCAAGATTTGGATCAGTGTTTGGCAGATGCTATTCATAATAACTAAAGTAACAACAAAAACAATACAGAACTTATATTTTTTAATTCTTTAACATTTTCACTTATAATCAGTTCTTTGGAAACAAGAAATAACAACAACCATGTAAACTGAACAAAGTTTTTAACAATTGAGAATGAAAGGCAAGCATCAGGAATAATATTAATATTTTCATTGTTTGACTAGAAATCAAAGAAAAAATAAGAAGTTAGCAATTGGATCTGAATTTGAGTGATGTATACTTTAATAACAAATGGTAGGAGAGTAGGAAAGTCACAGAACTGGTGATAGTTGCTATTTTTACCAGTAATACACAAAGCAGCAGAATTTGAATGAGAGAAACTGCCCAAAAATCAAATCTGTGTTAACTTCAGCAAAATTAAAAAATCCCTTCATCAATAAAATGCTAGTTTTTTTTTAGATAGAATGATCAATAATTAGGAAAATTCATTTGAAGAAGACATCATATTTCCCCTTTGTGATAATATATATCATTCTTTTTCTCATTTTTAGATATTCCAATATTTAGTTATTTATATTTTGGATAGTAATTGTTCTTGTTTATTCTTCTTCATACCAGTATGTTTGAATGTACATCATAGATTTTTTGACCAATTTCATTATATCAAAAATATTAATAACAATTATGTACTTTTAGCACTTACCACACATTAGTTGCTATTACAAGCCTGTTCTAATCCGTTTGGTTCTCATTGCAATCCAATGGAATACTAATGTGAGTTGAAAATAAAGACAATTTGGTCTTAGAGTCTTTGTTTTTTATTATTCTGCTGCAGAAAGGGAATAGGAATACTGTGATGAACAGAAATAATCGTTAGAATATCATTGTGGAACTGGCTCAAGTAATTCATACCTGGCTTATTTTTTGCTATCTCTCTTATGTTTTTATCTTTTATATAGGCAATCAAATGGTGGGTCAAAAAATAGCTAATTTGGCTTGTGTATTTTGCATGAGAAATGTCCTCCTCTTCTCCCATTTTTCCACTCCTGTCCTATAGTAGTAGATTCATGACATCTAAACACACTGCCCTTTAAGTCAGATATGTCTGAAAATGTATTTAAAATAAATACCTCTAGATGGGTCAGAGAAATGGGTAGAATAAGCTAGACTTATTCTTATCTTAGTGGGAGAAGGTTCCATCTTTTCAGGGGGCCAATATAACCTTGTTTGGCAGCACCAAGTTCTGGGGTGAGGACACACAACTGTAATAATGTTTCCTCTTAATTTGTCATAGTTACTTGCTTTTTATGATACTAATGCATCATAAGGGAACTTTTCCTAACTGGTCACTTTCCTCCTGAGACTCAGTGAAAGAAATAATGAAATAATAAATATTTAATCAATTCCTTTGTCTTACTTAGAGAAGAAAGCTAAATAAATGAAACTAATCTTTAGTCTATGTTAGATCAATGCATTCTGAAATTGAAACAGTCATAGAGTATAAATTTTCTTATCAAAGATAAGTTAATTTGTGTATTTTATCACAAGATAACTAAATTCAATCCAATACTTGTCCCACTATATCTGAAAACCAAAGGTAAATAATATTAAATAGGATTTTAAGATTTTTTTTTGCTAAAACATGTTTTAATCCTCAGCATATCATCTAAAGTCTTGTCTACAAATGTGGAAATGTCCATTCAATATTTTGATAGTTAAAATTGTTATTTATGTTAACTATCTAAAGTTTTTCACCTTTACTTTCTAAAATAATTCGAAATGAATCATTTTTGAGGGGGTGCATATGAAAGATCAGCATACTATATAACAGAAAAGTTGGTGGCACAATAAAATATGCCCAATAATGTTTAATATTTATATTAAAATACATTTCCTGGTTAAAGTAAGAAATCACAAAAGTGAAGATCGATAAATCAAAAAAGAGAAATAGATAGATACATCTTCAAATACTGAAAAAAACAATATTGTATGATTAAAAAAACTTGTTTGTGATAATTTTAACTTAAAAAGCTTTCAATATTTTTATCAATAACTATAAAAGTAGTTCCACTGCTTATGGAGAATAACTCAGAGCTAAATGCTATAATCATAGGCACCCCACAAGCATGCCTGTGTTGAGCTCCAAAAAGCAAGGTAAAATGAATCTTTGATGAGTTGACCATTAGAAGAGATATTAAAATGAATGAATTGTGTTTGTTTCCATCAGTTCCTCAAAATATGTGCACATCCTTGAGTATAGAACAAAATATTTCATAATATTTTTTTTCACTCAGAATGGATATATTTTTGTTTACCAACTTCTGACAAATATAGATAGTAATTATTCCCCTTCAGAATTATACATTGCCGTAGATATATGCTCATATATAATTGCTTTGCTTAACATAATAATAATTAAGTCTAAAGTAAGCCATAATTCTATTTCATATATAAATAAAAACATAGTTGACTTAAGGGACACAGGCAAGAATAAAATTTAGTTGAATTATGACAGCAGTAGATAAAACATTTAAAGGAAAATTGTAGTTATGGAATGTATGTTCAGTTGGACATTGAAGCAGTTCTACATTTCTTCTGAATTGATGCTGACTTATCAGTAGGATAAGACAGTTTGTAGTTGAAGATTTATTAATTAACTGAGAAAATTTCCATCTCCTCCAGATCTTTAAACTAGTAAATAATTCTGTTATCTGAGGGTTATATCAATCCTAAAATCTTGGGTTTTACATTCTTTGCTATCTGACTCTCCTGAAATCTCTTAACTCAAATGAGCACATATGACAATATTAAGGTCTCTCAAATCAGAGGTCTATTACATTTAAACATCCCCAATTCACCTGTATTATACATGAAAAATAATACTTTGAAATACAACTTAGACTGTGGGGATGAGGAGAAAGCATATCAAACAAATTCTTATGCACGTGGAATTTCTTTAGAGAACAGCTTTTTTCTCAATCACATACAACATTCTGCCTATTTATTAATGAGTGTGTTTTTATCAGTTATTTCTCATATGCAAAATAACCATGTAATTCATTTTTAAGATGAGTGAGAGTAAAAATTCAACATTATTTTCTTTGAGGCTTTTCCAAATAAATGAATGTTGGATCTTTTCAAATGCTTTCTTGGCAATATGGATGGAGCTCAAAAGAAGAATGCTATGTGATATAAGTCCAAAGGAGAGAGATAAAGTAAGCAAATTAATAGCCAGATAAAGAAAACTGAAAAGCTAACACTTGATAGCTGACTGCAGAACTGAGATACCAAGGTGGGAGAGGGTGGGGGTAGGGAATAAGAGGACTGGAGGGAGGCACTATTGTCTATAGTGGTGGAGTATGGGAAAGTTAGTGATGGATGCACTATGGTGAAAGTAAACTATGGGGATATCCCAATGTTTTGCAACTTTCTCTTTTGCCCTCTTAGGAAGTTTCAGTCACCACAAAAAAGAAACCTAGTCTGTCATAGTGGGAGGCTAGATAGAAGTAAATGTCCTAAAGGATGGAAGAATACAAATCCACAAAGGGAACATTCTGAAGAATGTGTTTTGTGTACATAGGTCTCAACATTCCAGTTATTTTAGCTGTAGTGACATATAAAGCCATGATAACCCCTTAGCTCCAATAAGAGCAGAGATAATTTATACTTATATAGGGTTCCCTGAATTTCTGGTTACAGGAAAAAAATAGAATTGTAAAAGTCACTGCATTTTGGAGTGAATTCCTAGTCACTAATAAATAATTGAGTCTAATGCCATCTGTGAGGTAAGCAATTCCAAGACAAGAGCTAGTACCTAACTATATTAGGTAGTAGCTAGTGATAAAATGAGGTGCTTAGTGATAATACATACACAATCAACTTTAAGAATTATATAGACAGCATACTGGCGTGAATTCAAAATGTTACTGGAACAGAAAAAAGCTAGGTAAATAATATATTAGCAAAATTCTTACAAATTGCATGAAAATGGAGCTGAATTTCATATAATTTTTATTCAGCCATCAAATATTAACTTATATATATGTGTATATATATTCTCTCTCTCTCTCTCTCTCTCTCTCTCTATATATATATATATATATATATATATAGAAACTAGGTCTCACCATTTTTGCCTGTGAAACTGTGGGCTCACGTTGCCTGGGGTACCACTGACTCAAGCAATCCCCAGCCTCAGCTTCCCAAGTAGCTGGGATTACAGGTGCGTGCCACAACTCCCAGCTATATTTTTTTGGGACTAAGTCTCACTATGTGCCCCCAGCGGGACTCGAACCACAATCCCTGGCCCTGGCCATGGCTTCCTAGGCACCGCTTAAAGACATGCACCACCATGCCTGGCCACTTTTCAACATTTTTAATACATATTAATCTATATTAAAAAAAATGACACCTCCCCTGTGTTTTATGGGAATTATATAAAAGAAATTTCATATTTTGTTAGCAAAATAAATGAGCCAAAGTTATCTCAATAAAAACAAATATACAGCTTAAAAATCTTTTATAGTTAAAAATCACTACTTCAAATATTTTATACATGTTTCTTTGTAAAGTGGGGAAATACTGCAGAACTTTATCCTCAGAAGAAATCATTTGAAATATAAAGAATGAAAAAATTGATAGTATGTATTCTTCTGAGAAAGTTACCAATTTTTTGGTTGAATCTACTCAGGTAAAAAGATTGTTGGAAAGCATATAATGCTCCAGAAGTCACAGTTGCTATACTTTTTAAAAGTATTCATAAAATATCTAAACATTAGACTTTAATAAATGCAAAAAAATTGGTTTTAACTTTAACTTTCTTCATGTAAGAACTACTAAACTTGAATATCTTAGAAGTATGCATCCAAATTAAATTATTTATCAGTAATTATAAAAACTGTCAATTAAGCAATACAACTATAGGATGTTCCTTGGTTATCAAATCAAGTCGTTAACATAATTTGAGGCAAAGAAAACTATTTTTTTAGCAATGTTTATGCTTTTAGTTTTATTATACTTTATTTTACTGGTAAATCATCATTTTTTAAGATATATGGAATATGAAAAAGAATCATTTATCTTTTCCTTATACAAAATGTTTCAAGTTAGATATAGAAGAATTATGACTGTAATTTTCCTTTTCACAAGCTAATATACCAAACAATGAATCATTCACGAAGGTGCTGCAATCCCAATATCACACATTTACAGTACTTTTTGACATATAATAAATGAAGTTTGTGTTGGGAAGAGTGGCATATTGAAATCATTGAAACTGAACTTTTACTCAATGTAAGTTTAATTATGAAGAAAACTCTAGCTTCTGGTTAGGAAAAAAGAAGCTATCCATCATTTTGTAAATTTTATCAGCTCATAGTTTTATCAAACCAAACCAATTCCCTTTGCATAATATGCAACTTTAAAGGTAACAAAGTTCTAATGAAACTATAAAGTATATATCACTTTGAATTTATAATATACAAGGCCCAACTCACAGGCTTTTCTACAGTGAAGAATGTAGAACTATTGGGGTTACATTATTATTTCCAGAGCAAACCACCTATCCCATGTGTCTTTTGTAAGCCCTTTTAACCATTTATATCTAGACCATTTTATGATACCAACATGTTTTCTCTATTTTAATATTTATACTTACACAATCACAAACTTGCTTCTTTTTTTCAGTTTTATGAAAATATAATTGACATAGCCTTATGCTAGCTTAAGTTGGACAATGTGTTGATTTGATGCTTGCATATGGCAAAATGATTATTGCCATCACTTTAGCTAACACATCCATCTCACTGCTCTAGTTAGGAAGAACTATTTTTGGTAGCTGCTGTTTTTGATTTAATTTTGTCTTTTAAAGGTATTTTCAGATGATGCACATTTCAAAAGTTGTGCTACAGCTCTAAACAACTAGAAACTGTTTACCCCAAATAAGAAATACAATCAATATAGAATAAGCAACATGATCCCAAATATATAAAATCTAATAAGAATAGCAATGGAAAAAAATCCCAGGAAATGCAACTGTATTGGAGAACTAAGCATTGCAAGAGAGTATTCAGGGCTGTGTTTGTGTGTGTGTGTGTGTGTGTGTATGTGTGTGTGTGTGTGTGTATATGTGTGTGTGTGTGTGTGTGTGTGCAAGTGCGTTGAGTGTGTATCGTGTGCTTGGTAACAGTGACTCACAAGAAAATAACGTCTAAATCTGCCAAAAAAATGAAGGAAAACATAAACAGCTCGGACTACATCAAACTAAAAGACTTCTCTACATCAAACGAGGCAATAAACAAAACAAAAAGAAACCTAATAGAATGAAAGAAAATTTTTGCCCTCCATACAAGCGATAAGGGTCTGGTAATAAAGATACACAAAAAACTCACACAATGTAAGAAAAACAAAACAAAAAGCCCAGTTTAAAAAATGGGGAGAATAAATAAAAGACACTTCTCCAAAGAGGAAATACAGATGGCCTATAGACATATGAAAAATGCTCCACATCACTAACAATCAGGGAAATGCAAATCAAAACTATACTGATACCATCTTTCATAAGTAAGAATGACCTATAAAATAACAAAACAAAACAAAACAAAAAACCACACACAGGCAACAACAAGTGTGGCACAGATATGGAGGAAAAGGAACGAACACTCTTACACTGCTGGTGGAGTGCAAACTGCCCAGCAACTATGGAAGGCTGTGGGGAGGACCCTTAAACAATTGAAAGTAGAACTACTATTCGACGCAGAAATCCCACTACTGGGAATCTACCCAATGTATACAAAAACACTAATCCGAGGCCTCAATGTGGGTACAAAAGGACACCTGTGCTCGGATGTTTATTGCAGCACTATTTATAATTGCAAGGACATGGAAACAACCCAAATGTCCCAGAACAGATGAGTGGATGAAAAAGGTGTGGTATATATATATATATATATAATGGAGTAATACTCATCAATTAAAAATGACAAATTTGATGAATTTATGGACACCTGGATGTACCTAAAAGAAATCATTCTAGCAGAAATGAGCCAGATAGAAAGGGACACAAAGCAAATTGTTTCACTACTATATGGTCAACCAAATGAAACTACACATGGGGAGAGAGGGAACCAGCTGGAGCGGGCAGGGAGGGGAGGTGGTGGGTGACCCACAGGGACTGAAATGATGTGAAATATGTATAAATTAAAAATAAATAAATGGTAAAACAAACAAGCAAACAAAACAAAACACTAATCCATAAGGACATCTGTACATGCATATTTATTGCGGCACTATTTGTAATTGCCAAGATACAGAAACAACCCAAATGTGTCAAAACTGATGGATGACTGAAAAATATTTGGTATATTTACACAATGGACTATTTCTTAATTTTTAATTAAAAAAAAACTTATTTATATATAAATTTCACATAACTGTAATCCCTGGGATTTACCACCTCCCAACTTCCCCTCCATTCCTCCCTTTCCCTCATGCCCAAAGTTGTGTGCTTTAGTTTGGTGCTTAGATTATTTTGACTTTTCCTCAAGGCTTTTGTTTATTTTTCACTGTATTCCATATATTAGTGAAACCATTTGATTTGTTTTTTTTCTTTTTGATTTGTTTCTGCTAATATGATTTCTTCTGTCATTCATCTTGTAAAATTATCAAATTTGTCATTTTTAATTGATGAGTAATATTCCATCATGTATATATACCACACTTTTTTCATCCAGTCATCTGTTTTGGGGCATTTAGGCTGTTTCCATGTCCCTTTGTACCCACATTGAGGTCTCTTTTGGGTAGATTCCCAAGAGAGCAATTGCTGGGTCAAATGGTAGTTTCATTGCCATCCTACCTAAGGCAATCTATAGATTCAATGCAATCCCAATAAAAATCCCAATGACATTTTTAAAAGAGATAGAACAAAAATTATTGAAATTCATATGGTATAACAAAAGACCTTGAATATCAAAAAACCTCCTGACTAGAAAAAAAGAGAACAGAGGTATTGCAATTCCAAACTTCAAACTATACTACAAAGTCATAATAATTAAAACAACTTTGTACTGGTACAAAAACAATCAGACCAATGGAACAGAATTGAGTGTCCTGAAATAAAACCACACATATATAGTCAACTAATCTTTGACAAAGGAGTGAAACTTACTTTGGAACAAAGATAGCCTCTTCAATAAATGGGAAAATTGGACTAAGATACACAAAAAAATGGACCATGACAACTCCCTCACAGCATGTACAAAAATCAACTCAAAATGGATGAAAGACTTAGAGGTCAGACCTGAAACCACCACACACATAGAGGAAAACTTGGGAAAAACCCTCCATGAATTACAATTCAGAAATCCCTTTCTGGAAACATCTACAGATGGCAAAAAAATGAAGAAAAACAGATGGGACTACAAACTAAAAAGCTTCTGTACAGAAAGGAGACAACAGAGAAAACTAAAAGAAGCCCAACTGAATAGGAATTTTTTTTTTGCCCTCCACAAGAGTGATAAGGGTTTAGTAACAAAGATCCACAAGGAACTCATACAACTAAACAAAATCAAAGCAAAAAGCCCAATCAAAAATTGGGGACAACTAAAAAGACACTTCTCCAAAGAGGAAATACAAATAGCCAACAGGCACATGAAAAATTGCTCAATGTCACTGGCAATAAGGGAAATGCAAATCAAAACCACAATGAGATACCACCTTATACCAGTAAGAATGGCCCACATCCAAAGAACAGGCACTTGCTGGCGAGGGTATGGAGAGAAAGGAGCATTCCTACCCTGCTGGTGGGAATGTAAACTGGTCCAACCACTATGGAAAGTTGTGTGGAGGATGTTCAAATTAATGAAAATGGTACACAATAGAATATTATGCATCAATCAGAGAAGACAACCTTATGTCATCTACAGCAACATGGATGGAGCTAGAAGGAATCATCTTAGGGGAAATAAGACAGAAAGAAAACATAAATATATGATGGCCTCACTTATATGAGGGATTTAGGAAAAACAGACAAGAAAAATATAAAAATGCCAAAAATATGGAATTGAAACATAGAACAAGAGAGGGGGAGGAGGATGAAAATGGGTGATGGGGAGGGCACTGGGTTCCTACACCACGAGTGGGTGATAAGTGATGGAAGAACCTTGGGTTAAACAACGATGTAATTATATATATAATTATATATATATATAATTATATATATTATATATATAATGTAATATATATAATCTACACATGTATATACACACATATATATATATACAATCAAAAAGAATAAATTTAGAAAGAAAATAACTAAAATTAAAAGAAATATAACTGCATTCTGCTTCCAACTGAAGAGTGTTTCATAATCATCATTTTTAAAATCCTGCAGTTTGCTTGGAGGATAAGAAATTAAGAAAGTAGAAATAGATGTAGTCAAGAAGAAAGGGGGCTATTTAATAATTATAAATATTATTAAAATAATTTTATAATAACGGAAAATTAGGTAACTTGAACTATCCTAGCTTAAGTAGAACTAAAAATTTGGGAAATATTTTTAATAACTTTATTTTTTTAGAATAATTTAGCAGCAAATGTGAATGGAAAATGCAGAATTCTTATATACAACCTACCTTAAAAATCTTCTGTACTCTGCCTGAAAAATTTTCTATTTTTAAGTCTGTTTGAAGGTACCAGAAAGTAAATAAGATCATGAAAATCTCTGGACCATGATTTAGAGAAAAGAGAAATCCAGACAAGTTGAGTGTAACTTTGTGATTGCCTTCCCTGTAGGAATGTTCAAAAGAAAACCAGATGAGAGATTGAAAACCTGAACAGCAAATTTAAATTCCTCCAGTCTGTGAACCATAAATATTTAGTCTGGCTCTACCAACCAGAAAATTAGGTTGCGAGCAGGATCCAGGAATATGGTGAATCACAAGAATATAGGTCCTTAAAAGAGCTACACCCAAACATCACATAAACTCTATGTTTTCTATATATAATCATTTCCTTTGACTCTGAACAAAATATCCTTAAAATTTTTAAGACATTTCTCTATTGTCAACATATTATCTCAACTCTTAATGCCTTGTATGCCCTTACTTTTAAAATATATTTTTACCAATTATAGAATTATGATTTTATTTTCTTTATCATTTACATTTCATTTTTTGTTTCTGGTAAACATGATTCATGATATCTAAAGTTTCATGATATCTAAAACATGATCCTCCTGAGGATTATATATAGTAGTCCTGGAAATTAATAATTCCAATGATTTTATCTATATGGTGTCTTAATTTGGGTCAGAAAACAATCTGTTTTCAGACTCGGTGAACTCTGGGAATTGTCTTGTCTATTCCCAGCTTTCATCATGATCAGTAATCTGCTTCTCTGAATCATGTAGAACTAGTAATTCATTCTAATTATGCCTATGTAGGATATTCAACTCCTGTCTTTCTTTCTATGATTACTTAAAATGTATTTTTCTTTTTAATGTTCTTCTCAGTATGCATGTCTCCTTTTTCTCCCCCATTCTTCTTCCCTCTCTGGCCCCTCTCTCTAACTGTCTCCCTGGCAAGCTTCTTTATCCCTGTTTGACAGACAACCCACCCCTCTTTTGTCTAGGCAAAAGGACAGGGTTGCCTCTTTGGGGACATTTTTGTTGATTCTATTTAATCACAAATAATGGTGTTTTTCTATTGATATGTTTTATATACTAAAGAAAAGCTCTAAGGTTATGCTGAGTAACTGTATGTCAAGGTCTTGGTAGATTCAGAATCAGTAAAAGATAAATTGGAAATGTCCAGTCAAGTGCTAGTAACTCTGAATAATCCTTAGTTCAGGTTACCTTGCAGATATACTAGCTAAGTGATGCAAAGGATGCTGCACTCTGGAAATGAACCAATGGAAATATGACAGAATTAAAAAATATTAAAATAAAAATATTGGAAATATATGCTTGTGCATATTTTATTGAGTAAAGTTTGTAATGGGTTATAAAGAAACAAAGGAAACCAAAAAACTCTTCCAAGAAATAGTTGCAGATACTACTCAAGGGGGAAAGAATAATTAATGTCCCGCTTCTTCGTTAAGTTTAGTACTAGGAAAAATCACTTGTTTAGGATGAGGTTACACTGTTTTGGGGAGATGAATGTTGAATACTTCTTAGATTTGAAAGCAACATTTTTGACTATGATAAGCCCAATAAGTATTAATTCATAACTTCATGGAAGTTTTTATAGGTATTTTGAATTTGTTTAATTTTTCTCTTAGCACATTGGTCAATTTGGTAATATTTTTTACTTGAATTATTCAAAAGTCATCATAACAATTATCAGAGAAGGACACTATGTAATGTCTTCCTTTTTATTTTGTAACAAGGAGAAATACAGTATATTCAATTTTATAATGTTCAACACTACCAAAATCTATAAGTGCCTTTTTTTTTTTTCAAAATGTTTCCCATGACATGTACACTAGATAGGAATATATCGCTGAATTCAAAGAAAGCTTTCCAAATTTCCTGACTAATTTTTATATTTGAACACCCACTTTAGTCTACACACAGATTACAGATTTACATTTTTAAACACACTCATGTGTTAATTTTCAAATCTCTTTATTCTGATTAATCAGAGGTGTCACTTGATATTTGATTCTATATTATGAAAAATAAATACCTTGAAAGGAAAAGGCATATCATTACTTTTATTTCAGATATTGTTGGGTTTCCCTTCACTCCAATTGACTCATGGTTTATTTTAATTTCCAGAACTAACCTTAGCATAGAAAAAGCCAGGGGTCACAAGCACCAACGCTTCAATATAAATTAGATTGAGATTCTGCTAAATGCTCTTTATTTCTGTCTAATATTGTACAAACTACCCAGTTGACATGGAGGTTAGAAAGCATTTAACCAAGTTTTGTTTGTTTGACTTTTTTTTTTTTTTTTTCACAAATAGAGTGAAATGAGGAATGACCCATACCTAAAAGAGTCAGCTGTGATTCAAGATAACGGATATGCTAGGGCAATGCTATCTGTTATCAACTTGCTAAAATTGAACTAGGTAAGTCACTTTGCTCTTTCTGAGGCAACCAAAATAGCAAGAAGACTATAATTCAACATCCCAAACATGGCTATAAATGGACTCTACATAGATTTCTATATTCTATGTAAGTGGTAGCCAATAAAGGAGCTAATGCAAATCTCACTCTAGTAACTTAAAATTTGAAAACACTGAATCATGATGGGGAAAAGACTGTTTTCTATAAATGTCCTTGTTTTAAAAGTCATAGGTTTTGATTTCTGAATTGTCATGATTGTGAACTGAGTTTCTACAGAGGAAATTTCTGAAATATTTGAGGTTCACAGCAGTGAGCATAGTGAAAGGGAAATTTATACTGTATGTAAAATAAGATGCATTTCCTCAGTATTCTATTCATGACTCTTATGTGGAATGTAGTTAGCTCACTGATTTGTATTGCAGTATTCCTCACTAAAAATGGTTAATCGTAAGTAGACCAATAAAATACTGTTAACTATTAATGACCCACTGACCATACATCTGTTTTATTAAATGGAATGTCACATCATTCTGATATCTACTCTTTTGGTAATTTGCTTCAAAGTATTAGATAAGTATTATATGCTTATTTTGAATGTTTAAATGAGCATATGAAACAAAAACATTGTTGATATATGACCTTAAATAAACATAATCTAAGAAAACACAGTAATTAGTTTCATTGAAAACAGAAGTTATTGATAATTACTATCAGTTTATAAAATATGAATGTATCCAATACAAGCATAGGAAGCACTTTTTTCTTACTAATACAGAAGTTATTTTAGAATGAAGTATATCAAATTTACGTATATATCTTATTGTATAAATAAAAACTATACTCCTTTCTTATGGAAAGAGGATATAGATATAGCTGTAGATATAACTTGTCACCTGATAAGTTAAAAGTGAATTTCTTAGGGGTTGTCATTTTCTTCCTGAATTGTATGCTAATAATTAGGGTTTGTTTTTTACAAAACCCTGCATGCCACAAATTAAATCTCATAATGGAAAAGAAGTGGACCACACAGGAGTTACAATGATCAACCATCATGTGCCAGCAGGAGCCAAGAGAAGATCTTTGATACCAAATTTTGAAGGTGTTTGACCAAGAGGACTGGAACATCAAACTAAAGAGAGTTATTAAATTTCACATTCTGGCAAGGATCTTGGCAATGATAAAATTTGACGCATTTTGGCTCCTAGAGGTTTAGAGAAAGCAATATTGAGCAAATTTAAGATATCTGTAATTTCAGGTGGCAGTGGGATTAAGTAATCATGGAGTAGGACTGCTGGAGTCAATATAATTTATATTGACATTCCACTGGAAGATTTGTTTCATAGGAAGACCAAGAGCATACACTCATTAGCAAGCTATTCAAAATGTGCTAAGGAGAGGGTGACAGGAATTACTAAGAAATGTCACAGTGTTTTTCTGTTGCATATCAAGACTGTTGGTGGAAGAGGATGATGTGATCTTCACTTATTAAAACCAATGGAATGGAAGACTAAACCAATTACAATCAGGTCACAGTATTTAAGTTGTAATTAAAAGAAGAACACAATGATCTTAATAAGTGGTAAGATTAGATTGCACGAAAAGATTTGACCTACAGAGAGATACAGAGATGATTTTTAAAACCTAGCATTGAAAATGGCAAAAGAAATGGGCAGCAAACAAAATAGAAACAAGTTAAGAAATAATCAATTCTAAATTTGTAATCAAAAAAGTCTTCAAAATATATAAATTCAAACTAAAGTTTGGATATTACTTGTTACTCGTAAGACCAAATATGAATGGCTTGTGACTTATATCTAGTAAAGGAAGAGATGAGGAAATAACATTTTATTTCTCCTTAGAAGATAAGGCTACAGATTATTATTTAAAGAAGTGCTTTTTGCTAGCTGCTATGAAGCAATCCTGTACATCTAGTTTGTTGAACATTTAAAGATTTTAATTTTGATGCATATGTTAAATAATTTAAAATTTTCTATAGAAATAGAGACAGAAGAAAAACTGTTCTAGCAAAAATGGTAACGTGTATTTGCTAGGAATGATAAATAAATAATGACTCAATGAGTCAGTATTTTATTCTATTTTTCATAGAATATACTAATGCATTTTTTGTTTCAACAATGTGATGTTAGCAATAAATACAACAAAAGAAATTGGTCATCAAAAGACAAGAGTTATTCTTCACTAATTTCTGACTTTTGAGAGTCTCAGCTTATATTGTTTTTGTATTTACATGTAATTAAAAGGTTCACTAAGCACTCAGTGTCTGCGGTGATAGTTGATCAGGGAACATCAGCTACAACTACACAATATATGTAACTTCAGAGGATTGTATCTAGTTTTACTTGGAGAAGTTAAAATCAATGACAAGATAACTGTCTAAACTATTCACCAAGCTTTGCAGTACTTGATTCTATCAAGGAAGATGACTAGTAAGTGTTTTAGTACTTGGGTTTCTCTAAAATGCCCTGCTTAGATGATAAAGGTAAAAATCTATTACCAACAGGAAAGCAGTAAAAGTGAATTTATTTTAACATTAATTATCTAAAAACAAGGCTAACATGAGCTGGAAGACAAGAAATAAAACAAGCAGTGCTGAATTATTTCAATAATTGTTTTGGCTTCCAATAATATAGTACTGTTGCTTCCATTCCACCTAAACAGAATGACCTATGGGTTTAGTTATCTTGAGAGAAACATAATTATCTGCTGCATTTGCAGCTTCATGGATTATTAAGATGAATTGAAACTTGTGTAGACTTAAGAAACAGTACTTCATTATTTAACATTTTTGTAAGTTTAGAAAGAACTAAATGGCAATTCTGTAAACTTAGAACTTCGAAGAAAATTTTTAGAGAAAGGATGATCAAATGAAAAACAATTAAATTTAACCTGAATGCTCCAATTACTCACATAAGTTATTCTCTCTTCAGACTAGTGGTGAACAATAGGTAATTAAATAAAGCAGTTTTGTCTTTCTGCAATACAAAATTGATTTTATGCATATTATTTGAAAATTATTATAAGCAAATAGCTGTTTTATTCCTGTGCTTTGCATGTGATCACATGCAAACTTCTTATCCTGCTTTTTAAAGAAAATCCAATATGATTAAAAGTAATCATTTATTGCACAGCCTTTAGACATATTTATTGTCTACCTTATACTGTTATAAATCATTCTAGTTTAACATTTTTTGGTAACAAAACTGTCTACACTGTAGTAATTTCTGTGTTTAGGAGAGATTACCCAAACTAAAGTGGTTATTAAAAGAAAAAACAAAACAAAACACTTGGGCTGTTGAGCTACAACAAACACATTTAATTGAATTCAAATTATAGTATGTTCAATATTGCACCTAGATTAAGTGAGATTTGACTCAATAGATATAAATTGAGGTCACATTTCTGGCTAACTATGAAATAGTAATGCAGTGTTATTGAGAGGGTCATTATGACAAGTAAACTATGCTTTTTTAATATTTGGCTGTTCCGATATTTGATGTTTTTTTTATTGGTTGTTCAGATATTCAAATATTCAGGATATTTAGATATTCTTAGTTAACCTCCTAATTAACCACATTAGATATTGAAATGAAAGTCACTTGAATTATTATAAGCTGGACCCTGTTACACAACATTAGAAAACAAAGTTTTGAGAGAATTAAGTGGTCTGTCATTGATAGAAAGTGAGTGTTAACAATTAATGTACACAGAGATTTTGGGAGAGAATTTGCTTGTTGGCTACTTCTGACTGCTCTTAAGAACATATTTAAAGACAATGTTACTTGTTTAATTAATTAATTAGTTAAAACTCTTAAAGAATAAACACTACTTTGTAGAGTCCCTAAGAAATCCCTTGGAATGGCAGGGTGAATAAGCCAAGTCTGATGGTAGGATACAGTGATGCAAAGTGACTAAAGTGAATGGTAATGGAGTATTGCCAAGATAAAGAGACAGGAAAACGGCTTTCAGGATGGGTTAGGGACATTTGAACAGACTAAAATAAATTTAAGATTGCTGACATTCAAATTTCCATTGAAATTTTCTGATCATTGAAGAAAATCTAACCTCTCCTCTTCTAAAAGTCTATTTGTGTGTGTGTTGCATAAAAATAAACATTCAGTGACCTTCTAGAAAAGAAAGTCCTTTTAAAAAGTAATCTATTCTCTTACCACATCTATTTCATTTGAAATTTGGATTTAGAAATCAGCAGAGTTTATAAAAAGTGTTGGGTCTTATTTTGGAGAATATATAATATAGGAATTGCTGTGTAATATCTATTTACATAAGCAAAATTCTTAGAGACAAAATGGTTATAGATTGTGAGAAAATTTAACCACTGGATACAAGATTCATATTACAGCCAATCAAATGTAGTTTTATAGGCTCACCCCCTACACTCTTCCTAAAAATTGATGATAGAGTACATTGGGAATCGTGTGAATAGTCTGCTAGATTAGCTACTAATTAAATCCTGGATTTAATAGTAGCCAACAGACTTTTGACTTAAAGGTTTGTCTAGGGAACCATGTAGGACCATGATCTGCCATTGCCAAGCATAATCTCAGATATCACACTATATCTACTGAACAGACTGAATTTTAATAAGATGGCCATGAGATCTTAAATGCATGTTAAAATTTAAGAAGGACTGCCTTTATGTTAGTGAGCTTTCTGGTTACCAGTTAGGGGAAACATTCCTAAAAATCAAGAATTGTATGTGTTAAAATAGATCCATTCTGTCTATCCAGGTAGTCTGAGTGTTCTTGGAAATTCTCCATGAAAACAATATGAAACATATTGGTGAGATGCCAGCCTCTTGAGATTTATTGAAACTTTTTCATTGTCATCCCTTAGCCTGAATATTACAATGGAAAATTTGCCTTGCAATGGAATGAAGTGCATTCTAAGGCAATCTAAGCACAATAATTTTTTTACATCTCATGACTATTACTTTCAATAGCTATATTTTCTTCTCTATTCCTTTGCTTCCTTCCTACCATATATAATGATCACTGACAGTAGAGAGTATAGCCAAATAGGTTTGAGGATGGAATGTGGCTATGAATAACAGCTTTCATACCATAATAACAAAACTGAATAGTTGTGACATTGATTTGTGTGGTCATTAAAAATATTGACTGTCTTTACAGAAAATATTTGCTGACAATTTATCCAAGCAATACCCAAGATTGGAAATTGAGTGTTTGCTAGTTATTCTCCATTTGTCTCATCAGATAATATCTTAGCTCTTCTCTGCTCCGTGTTTATGAAAGCTGGCTGCTTCTGACTGTATTTTGTAAGAAACCTTGCCCTCTGACTTCTACTTGCATTTGAATGATATATACTGAGCAGGATAGGAAACATGAAAGAGTGAAAAGAAAAAGTACTGACTTCTCTCTCTTCACCTTCCTGCCATGGTTGGGGTGTGTGTGTGTGTGTGTGTGTGTGTGTGTGTGTGTGTGTGTGTGACGGTCTGCTATGCTTAGGAGAGGGGTTCAATTAATGTTCTCCCTTCCTGGCCTTTCAAGCATGTTGCTGATTCCCAAAAACTTTATTATCACCTTTGGTTTCCTTAAGTCTTCCTACAACTTTGGGAATACCCTCCAAGTTTCACAATTGAAGTTTCATAGATGCCATTCATATCTTACTGGCAAATGGTTTTATATATTGTGCTATACACTGTGATATGATGCAACCTAAAATATAAATATATTATTGTCAGCTCATCAAATATTAGAGGAAATAATCTTTCATTTCGACTTAAATTGTATTTGTTGCATTAATTTATTTACCAAGTTTTGCATTTTATAATATTGAATCTTCTTAAAAATTAATATGGGTTATATCATGCTTAACTTTTAAATAAATTCTATATTTTTTTGTAATTCTCAACTATATCTTTTTCATTTCTTCCTAGTACCTAATGGTCACTATAATTAAAAAAAATTGGATACTGTCTTTTAAAACTATATTCTCTGCATTTGGTGGTACATAAATAGAAAATAGATATTTACCTACTGAGCTTTTACCCAATATGTTAAATTTTCATTATCTCTAATAATATATATATGGCTTTAACTAATGCTTAATCTTCTAATAAGGTAATTTCCCCCTTCTTTTATTTCCCCTTTTCTTCCTCTCCTTGTTCAGAGCACCAGGATATGATGAATAAAACTGAATAGAAAATCTCAGTATATTTTAAAGAGTTTTAAGGTATGTTTCCCTAGTAAGAACAAATTCTACTCTTAAATTTCTTCTAAAACCTGTATGCAGTTTAAGAATTGTCCTTCAAATCATTTCTAGATAAACTTACCCCAGCTCTAAATCATTATATCTTATCAGAAAAATATATCATCAATATAGTTATATATATATATATATATATATATATATATATATATATATATATATATATATATATATATATGTCTTTGCCTTTCTGTGGTGAACACCAACACATTCAAATGGCAGACTCCTTTTACACATTTAGGATAAATATACTTTCATCTTGGCGTATTATCTTTAATACAATGCAATTTTTTTACCTTATCAGATATGTCGCTATTAATATATTCATTTCTGAGTGAGCTTGACCTCCTCAGACTGTCACTGAGGAGTACTGCTATCAAGATTAGACTATCTTAAGAGGGGGGGGGAGTCATAGACATTTTTTTTTCCTTTACTTACTCTCTAAAGTACTGCTTTGTATACTTAAAGACATCTGTTCTTTAAAACTGACACACTTGCAAAAAGTTCTCAATTTCTTTTATAGTCAAACAATTTAGCTTTCTCTTTCAGATAGTTTTTGGGCATGATTTCCTAGGAATTTTCCAGATCTGTATTTTAACATGCACCAGGATAAAAGTCAATCATTTTTAACATGTTTTTTTAATCCCACTAAGTTCATTTGTGATATTTCTCTTTTCCTTGTGCTATCTCCTTTTACACCATTAAATTTGTTTCTTTTATAATACTTTCCAAGTTTGAAATTGTTGATTCTTTTTATTATTTGTCTGTTTTCTTAGTAACTATGAATACCTTATAATTTTTTTGGTTGTTATCCCCTTGATTTCAACATATGAATGCAGTTCATTAGTTTTAAACTTATTTTTAATTTTTTTCTCTAATTCAAGCATTTTAAATTTCCTTTTGTAAATCAGTTGCACTGCATTCCATACGATTTCATATCATTAGAATTGCTTTGCTATTTTGGACTTTTTTACATTTATCTTAAAACGTTTTCTTTTCCTCCTGAGATATTAAAAAGTTTATGCCGCCTTTTAAATTCATATTCTAAGCTGATGCTATGTTGGTTTTTCTGGTTTCCAATATATACAATCTACCTAAGACAATCTATGCCTCCTTGAAGGTCTTCAGCATTATAATAGTCTCATTTATTCTCTTCATTTTGCAAAGACTCAATGTTTGGTTGCCATACTAAAATCAACACCGTTTTCACCATTCATCATGAGGTGTCTCTAGTGTGTGCATGTTACCTACTGCTTTTTCTTTTTTTCACTTATTTTTTTTGAAGATGCTCTGTTTTTAAACTCTCCTTGACTCCAGCAATGCATTATAAATTGATTTCATTCAGAATTGAGTTATTTTGAAGTGAGTGTACCATCAGAGCACATATTCTGCTTCATTATCACTACAATCTTTTGTACTTAATTTATTGTCAACAGAGAACACAACAAAAAGCAAATGGGATTTCTAAGTCTCAGTCTTGTTTTATCACAATTAGTTAATTTTCTATTTGCTGTTTTTTAGTAAAGAAGTATAAGTTCCTTCAAATATGTAAAATGAAACTTTTAATTAAAATAGAGCTTTTTTCAGATTAAAGTATTTGCACGTTGAAGAAATTGTTAATAGAAAAAGTGACAAGTATTAACAGACATAGATTATTGAAGACAGGAGTGGTTAACAAGCATGAAAATATAAAATACATAAAAGAGAGGCCTTTATTTGATTACTTCATTATGAATATGCTATACATACTTACATGTCATAATTTAATTTTATTATAGAGGAACAACTGGGCATATAATTTAATAAAACCATGAAATTTTTGGAAATATTTTGTAAATTCAAATTATCAAAAATGATATTTACAATATGTTAAATACTAATATTAATGATTAGTTCACTTTCTCACTAGAGTCTCATTCCTACTTCAGGAGTCCTCATTTTAAATAATTAATGTTTTATTATTTCACTTTCAACTACAGACTCACATGATCTTTGGTGTAAACTACAAGGCCCTATTGTCTGTCTTCAAGAAAATTTTAGAATTTCCCCAATAAATTGCAAATCAACCTTTGTTTACTTATATGAGTTCATTAGACTAGACCCACACAAACTACATTCCACAGACTGCCTCAATCACTAGAAATTTCATTTTTAATTTATGAGAAAAATGTTTTTAACTTCCTTGACTATGTTTTTTTTTTTTTTTTTTTTTGTCAAAATTTCTCTTCTTCCTTGTCTCTGTAATTTTGTATAAGTTTCCTAGTATCAAATATTTCTACATAGCAAGATTGAGGTCTCTTGCTATTTTCATATTTGATTATAAACTCAATTTGATATCAATCTTTCTTCAATAATTATCCTTTTTTTAAAACTCACTTCAAATTTTACTTTCCTTTTAATTGCTTTTCTTGGATCTACAGACATTCTCATGAATCCTAGGACGAGATTGGGTGCGTTCAGGGTGGTATGGCCGTAGACTCATGAATTCTAGGAACTGTATGCCTGAAGTGCTTTTCTCTATGATAAGCTAATTTTAAATATATTTATGTATGGAATAAAAGAATGAAAGGTATGAAGTCCTTTTCAAAATATATAGAACATTTTCAAAATACTCCAGTTAAAAAAATAAAGGAAATCATATTCATAATTTAAAATATTATATGTGAATATACTAAATGGAAAAACACCTCCTACTGACTCTGAAGGACATAAATTAAAAAATCAGTTTAAAAAGTATAGCCTTTAATTATTACTTTATGTATACATAAAATAAAATTTACAATATATTAGTAATTACAATGTATATATATATAGATATCTATATATCTGTCTCTCTCTCTCTCTCTCTATATATATATATATATATATATCAGCCAAAAAGATGTTTCTTACTCAGCATTTTAGAATGTATTTTTCTACCATTCACCATCCTATAAAATCATTTTACAAGAGTTGTGTCAGAATATACTATTAAGTACATTATAAAAGATTAGAATGCAATTTCTTTTGGCAGTCTATTTATGTTTACTACTGACTTCAAAGGACGTTCAGGATGTAAAAGAGTTATTTTCCCAGTGGTACAAGTGAAAAATTATCCTGTCAGCATTTCTCATAGACAGGTGATGCAGAAGCAGTTTTAGCAAAGACATAGTCTCCTTTTAACCAGAAATGATTTGTGTGTTTTCTTGAGGCAATGTCTATTTACAGCAATGTTAACATTGACATCACTAGCTAAAAATGACAGCAGAAGACAAATGGTCTTCAAGTTTAAAAGTCAGCAAGTGATAACCTTGGCCTTTGGGAAAATGTCAGGATGACCATGAGTGACTGCAGCTCACAAAAAGAGCACAAACTGAAACATTTGCCTAGATAAAGGTCACACCCCTGCAATGATCCTTGCAGTATTCTAGAGTGGCTATATTATAACTGATATCCATGTAAGGCAAGAAGATTACTTTATTTAGGATGTGGAGAAGAGCCCTGTAGACTATGTGTACATATAAAAAGGACTTATCCTATGACCATCCCTCAAGGAGACTGCCAGTTGCATATTATACATAATTTGGAAAAGAAAGACGGATGCAGTATATTCTGTGCCTTTATTCTCTTATCAATAAAACTGGAAATGATTGGAAATGACTGGAGAAAACACACTATTTTAGATGTCATGTTCATATATATGCACAAATGGAAGGTGATGGTCAAGGAAGATAAAAATGATGAGGTTCAAGTTGTCATCACGCTACGTAGTTGAGCCTAAAATGCTGCTGAACGCTGCAACTAGTTGCCATTTTCTATAAAAGGAATAGCTTTTCTCTGTTATTCTGCTCTCTATTTCTATTTTTAGGGCATAACTTTATGCATTATATTAAATAAATGGGTGAATGAATGAGTCTAAATATTAAAAAGTTTTGTCAATATTTATTTGGTGGCAGTCAACAAAACAAACTATAGACAAAGAAAAAAATAAGCATTTAAATAATCAAGAATTAAAATGATTCACTCTACTTCATTTAATTACACTTTGGTAATCCTAGATCAGTTAAAACCTCCACTCATTATTTCCATCATTTTCCTATCATATCTGGTAAAATATTATACATTAACTGTATATTATACATTAACTGTATAATGTATTATACATTAACTGTATATTATACATTAACTGTATACATTAACTCTGAGAATCACAGCTAATGTTCTGACTAGTCTAAAAGTTCTCAAAAGGTCACAATTTCTTCTGAATCACCTATTAACATTTCATAAAATACAATTAAAATGTAAAATGATTAATGATTATAATAAAAGACAAGACTCAATAATAAAGCAACTTCACTGACATCATTTAAATTCTAAAGGTAATGTCCCAGTGAACAAATGTTAATTTCTGAGTAAATTTTACATTCCATATCCTTATGTGAGGTCACATTAAGGACAATAAACAACTAACCTTTTCTGCCTATAAGTGGTTTGACATGTTTTCTAAAATAAAAATTCTGTGTTTTAATGTCACTGTTATTATCTAGTTTGTATATGCAGAGCACTTTAGGTTTTTTTTTTTAACAAAAACTATTTAGAAAGAATGAAAGAATAAGAATTAATGAGTCATTTACATATATACACACACATATCTATATATTTATAAATACACACACACATATATAAGTTTGACCTAGTAAGATTCTTATTAGAAAAGTGAAAAGTCTAGCTTAAATTCATGGTATTAGTCATTCAACAAATATTTATTGAACTTATAAATATGAGTACAAGAGATCACAAAATTAAACAGTTTTTGCACTCAGGTCTAGTAGAAGAGAAAAACATGTAATAAATGTGAAATATAAAAATATCATACAAAAGAAAAACATTTAATGATATTTTATAAAAATTGACCAGTTGCTGAGCAGAATTCATAATTTTCAAAAAGGTTAAGGTTTGAGCTATATCTGGAAGAATATGAATTTGTCAGACAAACAGAAAAGATCATTTTTTTATGGAGGAAATAGTGCTGCACAAAATCCCAAATGTATGAAGTTCTGTGTAAACTCAGAGAAAGAATGTTTGCTTTTCAATAAGTTTATATTCAAAATAAAGTAAATGAAGCCAGAAAATGGCATATTTTTAATGCACAAATTGGGACTTTTTTTTATAATGTCATGGTCTGGTCACAATTATTTTACAGATTTCTGGATTTCTAAGGAAAGTAGTGAAATTTAGACCCTGAAATTATCTCACATTTCAAATTTCTATGACTTTTCACTATGAAAAATAGTCACTGTCCATCAAATATATTTATTGTGTCAGTATATAGGAAACAGAGAAGTAGGTAATGTAGGACAGATGTAGGTTTCATCCTAGCTCAGAAAATGTGGAGAGGGAGGAATTTCATTTCACTTTGACATGTAAATAACTTGGAAGTTGTTTCCATCTTGATATAAGACATAGAAATGAATATCGTATTATTCTGATTTTTATAAATTTGTAGTATAATTTGAAGTCTAGACACATACCATATTTTTCCTTTTTGAATTTCTTTCTACTCAGGGCCTTTTGGAATTCCATGTAAAATTTAGTAATGATATTTTTTTCAAAGTCATCAAAACTTTGTTAAAGATTTGCATTGAATCCTGTTACACTGCATTTTCTCTTATTAGCTTAATACCCGAGCAGAGTACTGGTAAGTCCATTTTAGTCTGCCTTTATTACGAGTTTCCCTGATATTACCTCATAATTAGTCTGAGGTTATACATCTGGGGAAATAATTCAGAGGTGATGTGCCCCTCTTAGTATATCATATCAAGGGATACAGCATATGTGAATATTTTTTACTGGTGATGCCAATACTGATGACTATTAAAACAGTAACTGCAAGTTTTTTTCATTAACTGGTTCTTTAATTTTTTAAAAATTATTGTAGGAGTTATATTGAGACCATGAAAACATCCACTTTCTTCTAAAATTTTGCAATTAATGTTAGTATTCTTTGTTGATCTTGCCTTTATGATTATGGGATTCTATTGACAATTTTCTGTGTTTTGCTTTTGCCATTCCTTTATACTTACAAATTTGGAATTCAACTGTAAGAAAACATTGTTTCATATTTATTCACACAATCATTAATTTATGTGCATACGAAATCATGAGTAATGCTTTACTCTATGGGTTGCAGTTGAATTCATTTATTAGGTTTTTTTTTTTTTTGCTAAATTGTACACTTTTGATACCTTGGAAGTCTTCATGTTAACTACTCCCTTTCTTCATATACCTCCCCACTTTTGCTAACTTAAATATTGAAATATTTATTTTCAATTTGACCTAAACATTCTCTTGCATGTGTCTACCTTTTATTCTTGACCATTTAAATACTTTGTATATTTACCAGAAAACAAACAAACAAAACCTGCCAGATATTTCTAATACTGATTCAAACCTAATCTGTTTATTTTAATTGTTTTGCCTTTATGGGGTGTTTTCATTTTCATATGCTTTATATTTTTGGTTGGCATTCCTAATCAGATTATATGTGTTAAAAACAATGGAGGATGAGATAAAATACTTACAAATTGATGGTGCCTTTCGTAAAGGTTGATCTAGTTTGGGGAGATTTTTTGCTTTCTATTGTCTTAATGTATCATATGCTTTACATTCTTCAAGCAACAGCTTGTGTTTAGAGTACAGGCATGTTTGCCATAATTCTTTTCAATGCATTGATTGTGTACTCTCAACGTTAGTGCTTCTTTCACACTACTAAAGGGAGTGTCCAATACAATTAATTTGCCACACAACAGTGATAGCCTTCTTCCTGACTAGTTGTCCATTGCTAGGAATAAGTTTAGGGAATATCCTCTGCTTTTCTGATTAAACCTTAGTCATTGATAGTCACCTATCTCTGGTTCCAAGAAAGATGAGCTTTGCCTTAACAGAGCCTCTCCAAGTATGATAACCTGAGTCTGACAAGGGTTGCTATTTCTCCCTCAGTCATTCTTTTCTATCGCTCCTCAGAGTCACTACTTTTTCAAAATCTGGACTCTAACTGTAACTACAATGGAATTTCATTGGTACACTAATTTGTTTATCATATTAGGGAATTCTTTATACAGGTAAGAATAACTGCCTTTTGCCCTATTGAGCCTATGCTAGCATCTTTTCTCTCTCAGCTGAAACTATCATTAGATTTAGGTTGTATGGATTTCCTGAAATCTAATTATACCAATAGCTTATGAGAATTTGGAAATTTGCTCTATGTCCAGGAGAAAAGGGGCAAACCACAATGTTACATATTTTTGAACCAAATAATAATTATCAAGTGTGGTTGCCAAAGACACTGGCTTAATTTATGTAAGCTTGCAATATTAATCTCATATTTTCAAATGAATTTAGCTTCTGTATTTTAGTAGATAGGCTTTACTTACACATTACCTCATTTCATTTACTTATGTATTTTTTGCATCTCATGAAGTATGCAAGTCTTAGAAAAGAAAATACGTGTTGATTTTGAATATCAACAAACTGTATCCACTATTGTACTAGGTAGTCCTATTAGCTATGATTAAATTAGATTTTCGCCCCTTTTAACACATTATTATACACTTTAAAATTAGTTTCATCCCTCATAGGATGGTGATAAATTTAGAGAAAAAAATGTAAGAGTACACAGTTTCAATTTTCCCACTTATGAATATCAGATTAGTATATTTGTTATTAGCTAATACTCATAGTTCATTAAAACTCCTTAACATTTTAGAAGTCTTTTTCAAACTAGGAGTCAGTGCATTATATTTAGTTTCCATATCTTTTTAGTATTTTAATGGCTCTGACATTTTCTCAAACCTGACTCATTTTTTATAACATTTCACACAAAAACCTGTACGTGAGTGCTCATTTCAACATTGTTTAAAATAACCAAAAACTGAAACAAGATCACCTTTCAAGTTGAAGAGTTAAGAAACTGTGAAGCATATATATCATGGAATTCTATTCAATGAGAAAGAAATTTATCATTAACATATGCAACAATTAGGGGAATCTCTAGGAGTTATGTTGAGTTCAAAATATAGCCACATAATTTATGATTGTTTTTTAATTAGATTATGATATAACAGAATTTGAGAACTAACAAGAATAGTGATCTCCAGGAGTTAGGAATAAAGGCCTGAATGGAAAATAATATGATAAAAGGGCAGCATATGGAATCTTTGGTACTCGAGTTCTAGTATCTTGACTTGGTAATTAATTTAAAATTTGTTTAGAGCATAAAACATACTCACACTTATACATAAAACTGGGGAAGTTTAAATAAGGCCAACTGATCTTTTCAATGCCAATTTCTTTATTTGTAATTCTATAATATAATTCTATATGTTAACATTAGGGGGAATTGGTAAAGTGGAAAAGATATCTTTATATTATTTCTTACAACCGCATGTGAATTCATAATTCTCTTTATAAAATTTTAATTCAAATTAATTAAAATCAAAAAAGATAACCAATTAAAATTTTTCTTCTAATCTTATACAGAACCACTCTTTTCTCCCAGAAACATCAGTCCTTCTAAGAATAAGCACAGTCAATTTTGTTTAACTGACATTTATATAAAAAATTATTTTTACAAAATTTTATATTTTACAGTAAAATTTTATATTTTACAATAAAAAGATTTTAATGTCTTGAAGTTTTCCTTAAAATCTTTCTTAAAGATTTTCCTGTCAGCTAATGAGTTTTCCTACTTCTTTTAAATAACTACCTAATACCTCATTTTATGATTATCCAATTTAGTTAAACATCTGTTTTTGATATATTTTCTTTAGAATTCAATGTTGCAATAGGCAACCATGTATAAATGTTCTTATTCTTTTCTTATCAGGAAAATTATAATAAAGCTCCCTAATATATTGCTATAAATATACATCCAAATGTATGTGATTATGAAACTAAGCATTAATTTTGTTACAATTCCTTCAAAGTTGGATTAATTAAAAAGTGATGTCTTCACAAATGGACAGTTATATGTTGTTTGCTTTAGGGTGAGTAGTAGCTGGCATTTTTAACATGTAATTGTCAGTCATGACTACTCCAATTGCCACTGGGAGCTTGCTCAAGAATTACTAATGAATACACTTAAGTGTTGCTTAAAAATGTGAATATTACGTGTATAGAATATTTTAAAAATAAAGTCAAGACTTATAGAGTCTGCAAATCTCCAGTGGGAAAATAGATACATATTCCATGTAAAGATTCATCTGCAAAGTGAATATTTTTTCCTTAGAACATAGCTTATACCCTATATGGATCATTATTATTATTATCCAGTAATATACCTGTATATTTTGTAGTTGTGGTTATACATTTTCAATGAATGGTGGGTGGATTCTAGCTAATTTTTATATTATAGTTTTTAGAAGGCACCAATTCCAAGTAAAAATTTTTACCAGAAATTCTGAAAAGGAAAAAAAAAATAAATGTGCTTATATTTAAAACATTTATAATATATTACATTTTGGAACTGACTTAAAATTTTAGATTGCTAAAATAAATTAAAAAATGCTAAGACTGCTTGAAGTTGAAATCCAAATTAAATATGAAGAAAACAGTACTGGACTGTTGATGGACTGCAATTAAATATACTGAAATTATAATCACAGTGCTAAGTATTCTAAATGCTGGATTATTATATAACAAAAGTTAGCTTTTTCACAAAATCCACTCCATAATTTGTAATTATATATAATGGTTAATATTCACTTGCTATATTAGTGCTAGGAAACACCTCATAACTACATCAAGCTGTGAAAAAGATGCATCACAAATCTAATTGAATATGTCACTAGTATACATCTGTTCTACTTGTTTCCAGGGAATTTACTTGAGTCTGTTTTCACCTAATAGACAGTCTGTTTACTTCCAAAATAAACATGTATATAAAAAGGAAAATACCACAGGATGATGTAAATTATAGCATGGACTTGATTCTTGTTAGCATGTGAGAATATGTCTGTATGATTGGTAAAACTTTGCTATCAATAGAAAAAACATCTTTCACTCAGGTAATGAGTTGACTATATTCTTTTAATCGATGTGACAATGAAGTTAGATTGGAGGATCACTAAAAGATGTTTTCATCAACAGTGAGCATGTTATTTAAGGTTGAATACACTAGGTCTAATAATTTTTCAAACATTTTACTAATATGTTATTTTCTATGTGCATTAATATGTTATTCTATGTGCATTTGAGAAACTCACGTAAGTATAAGCAACTGAGGATAAGTAAGATAAAAATAATTATGAAAAGAAATACTGGGCTTTTTTTTTTTTTTGCATTGGAAATATGGCTAACTGCCCGATGCACAAGGAAAGCTAAATACAGTGACACCCGTTTTTACAAGTCAGAAAAGAATGTTTTTGTGAGGCCAGCATGGAGATGGAAATGTTGACTCAAATGTTATCCATACCAATTGTGGGATTTAGCAGTTTAAAAGTTAAGATTGTCAAGGTTGGTTAGAATGAAGGGAAACAAGAAGTTCGCTGTATGCAAATCATGCAGATCATCTTTTCAAGGGTCACCTGCTCATCTTCAGGGTTGTTTGATGTGATCTGTGGAGAATTTCAAGGGTCCAGGAGTCACAGGGTCTTTCTCTGTCAGTGTCTCCAGTGGTCCTTGTCATGCTGTGACCTACATCATTCAGAATGCCCATTAATTTCTGTTTATCTTGGCCAAGGTCTGCTGTCTCTAGAAAATAAGAAGGGATTTCTGTAGAAACAGCAGGAAGTGGGAGGAGGAAAAACTGGAAATGGAGGAAGAATGAAATAAAAACTTAAAAAAACAAAACAAACAAAAAAGTGCTTTGACTACCTTTATGGAACAAAGCCTGTTTTATGGGGTATTTTTTTTTTCTGTTTTCAGACTAAACAACTACAATTTTGTAGCATCTACAAAAATGGAATATTGGAGGATTATATTGATTTGTATAAAGTTTTAAAATGGTGTCCAGTATGTTGTATTTTGTTTTAGTTATGTTTCTAAATTCAGTCCGTCATATTTATCACCTTTGAAATTATTCCCTCTCATTCATCACTTATGATAGTGTCAAAATCACCCAGCTAGGTATTCAAGTCTAAATAATGTCCTTTTCTCTTTTCTGTCCTTTAATCCCTTTTATGTATACAAATGTTTACTCATTCTTCAGGATTTAATTAAGAAGCTTTCTTCTTTCCTTCCATTGATTAACGTTTTGAGAAATTTCCAATTTCTTATATTCCATGGCTTAAAGTCATTTTAATAAGAAAAAAAAAAAGCTTATATTACTACACTTGAATTTTTCTTGACTGCTTATATTTGTTGTTTTTCTCTAACATGGAAACAATAAATAATATATCAAATATCTAATACACGTTTGTTGAAGTAACTGAATCTTAGCTGTATCATTTTTAGGTGGAGGTTATACAACTATCCAACAGAGATATTCATGTAAATCAAAAGGATTTATATAAAAACCCCTTTTATTTTATACATATGTTGGTTTTCTTACAATTTTACATTTAGTTAAGCTACTGCTAATTTTCTAGGCATTAAATTTTTATTTTATTTTATTTTACTTATTTATTTTATTTTTTTGAGACTAGGTCTTGCTATTTTTGAGACTAGGTCTCACATTGCCCAGGGTACTACAGACTAGAGCAATCCCCAGTCTCAGCTTCCCAGGTAACTGGGATTACAGGCGTACACCACCACGCTCAGCTATATTTTTTTTGGAACTAGGTCTTGCTACTTGCCCCTGGCGTGACTTGAACCAAATTGCCTGGTCCTGGGCCTCGGTTTCCTAAGTTTCCACTAACAGGCATGTACCACCATGCCCGGCAAAAAATTTAATTCATTTTGGAAAAATAGTCAAACGAGTTTACTCCTGTTAAAGTGATGATCTATTTGCAAGTTCATGAATATTTATATACATATTATGAATTATAGAAACTAATTTACTCAGGCTATTTATCAACCCAGCGCCATCTTTATTTTCTGAACTCTAAGTTAGATAAAAAGCTCATTTAGCTTTATTGTTTTATATCATGAGTTACTATGGCTACTAGGTCTAATTGATGGATTTAGGAAAAGCCACAAGCATCTTTAATTAACCATATTAAAAAAGGTAGATGTCAGAATATTTCCTATATTATAAAATACTCAGTAAAGCTTTATTAATCATTTTGTTCCTTTAAATACTATGATTTTGTCTCCCATTTGGTTCTAATAATATTGAGGAAACTCAAGATGAGAAAGTAAAAATTTATTAAATGTATATTCAATCCCTGCAGTCACAGGTGAATTCTGGCAATTATCACATATTGTAACTTAATTAGTAGGTGATTTATATTAGAAACTACTTTTGTCAGTGAATGAGTACAATAAAAAAAAGTTAATGACCTGAAAATTACAATAAAGATGCTCAAATTGTTCCTGTCCATAAATATTTTCCCTTATTGTCTACAACATTCAGAGTTCAGTTTCTGTTTATAAAATGAAATATAGTTTTGTTCTTGTTAAGCTTGTTATGGGTTTGGCATGAACTTTTAATCATAAAGCATAGAAGGCTTGAGTTTTTTAATATCTAATTTAACAAACACAGAAGTCAATCAAATGGAGTCAGGACAGGGACAAACTGGAGACAAAAAATTCTTTCCCATATAATCTTTTTTATGCTAATCTATTTTATTAATTATATCATGATCAATGACCACCATGAATTGACTGTGAATGGAAATAAGCCCAAACAAGATTTCTTCAGCACATTTGTGAAGTCCTATTTTCTTCATTAAATTCTTGCCATATATTTATCTTATTTTTTATATTAGATTATTTAGTTGTCATCTGACAGCATGGTTTGGGGAGTCATAACTTATCAAAATATGAGAAAATTACTCCCAGAACTCAAAGAGATCACAAAAGCAGTGTCCATTTGTTTAGTAACCATAATGTTAAATTTGTGTGTGGACTTCTAAAAGCATAAAAAATGTTTAAAGTGATGATTTAACATTTTGTTGGCTTATAGCATTATTATTAAGATTTTTTTATTTTTCATTTCATTCAAAGCATAAATGATATAATTCTTATTGAGGCTGAATATAGAGTCTTTATTACATTAAACAAATATTTTTTAAAATGGAGGAAAAATTTGGACACAAGACTTAAAATCATAGACTACATAAAAGGAAATGTTGACAAAATAGGCTATGACACTGGTGTCAGGGTTGTCTTTAAGGACTGAATTCAAAAGGCAAAGAAAATGAAAGCAAACATAAACAAATGAGACTATATAAAACTAAAATTCTTCTGCACACTGAAATAAATTATCATTTAAGTGAGAAGACACAGTACTAAATGTGAGGTAATGTGTGGTATATCATACATCCATCAAGTGCTAATATCTAAGATCTCCTTAGAACTCTTATAACTAAAAAGTAAGAAAATAACCCAATCACAAGGTTGGCAGAAAATTTAGATACTGCTCCAAAGAAGGTACAGAAATGGCCAAGAGGCCCTGAAGATATGCCCATTATCATGGGAATGCAAATCAAAGCCATACCTTTCACACTAGTGAGAACTGTTCCCATCAAAGAAACAAACAAACAAACAAAAAAAGAAAAAACACCAAGTATTGGGGAGAGTGTGGAGAGGAAGGAAACCTGGGGCTGTTGTTGGGAATATAGATTGGTCTAACCCCTATTGAAAATATTTTGGAGGTTTTACAAACTTCAAATAGGTATGCCTTATGATCTAGCAACTCCACCCCTAGGTATCTGTCCAAAGAATACAAAGATACTAATTTGAATGGGATATATGCATGTTTCCTATAGCACTATTTACAAAACCACTTTAGTGTTCTGTGGCAGATAAGTGAAGTAAGATTTTGTATACACAATGAACTAGTGCTACAAAAAAAAAAAAAAAAAGAAATCTTGCCATTTGCAAAAAAAAAAAAGTCAATCTAAATGAAATCAGTCAGAAAGAAAGACAAGTAAAAGACATATGCTTTCACTGATAGATGGAATATAAAGGAACAAACAAAACTAAATAAAAATACTCTAGAAACATGATTACAAAATCAGATTTCCAGGTTTTTCCAAAGGGGTAGGTGGAAAATGGGAACAAATGAAGGAGTGTGATCAATGAACTCTTGGAAGTTTGGAAGTGTAACATGGTAACATACTGTTGAAGAGGTGAGAAACTTATATCTCTATACATATACAGTGTTGTAAGAAAATGTTACTGCAATAAAAATTAATACAATGAAGATATTCTAATAGATGTCATTTGACTAGTAAGATTCACATAATTTATGCTTGTCCTTTCCATGTCCTTTTAATTAACCTTTGGCACACATAATGCAAAATAACAATTTTTTTGAAAACTGACTTATGGCTGAAATATGAAAATTTTAATTCACTTTTGCATCAAATTTTCCTTTTGTGCTAATTTTCTAATCTGATTTTTAACAAAAAAATGGACTGTAAATATAGTCTTAAAAGAACTCTACATGTACTAATGTAAATATGAACTGATACAAATATGAGTAGGTAAAAATATGGAAATGGTTTTAATACATTTCTATGTATTCTTCCCCATCTCCCACCCATCACTCTTTGCCAAAATACAACAGGGTGCTTTTAGACCATATAGATCATTTCCTGTATCAATCAGTAATGTAGTTGATAAAAATTCTTTGAAAATCTGATAATTGGTACCTAATGAGGTTTATTGTTTTCTGATAAAAATGTCCAGTATAGGCTCTATTGCTTGAATACATATTTTAGCATTATCCCTGCTTGGTGTGCTCTCAGGAAACCAGGTACACAAGTACATAAAGCGGGAAGGCTGGACTAAATGTTTGGCAAACAGGCAGGCAGTTTCAGGGTGCTGGAAGGCAGGCAGGTAATAGTTTCCCAGCTCCCTGGAATATTTTCTCTCTCTCCTCCCCTCTCCCCAGTTCTGGTATCCTCCTAGAGTTCTCTTTCCTACTCCCCTGGGTGACAGTTCCCTTTTATCTTTTATCCTGTCCTAGTTGTGCACATTTACAGTTACAAATACTCATTAGACCCAGGTATGCATGATCATGAGAAGGGTGTAAAACCACAGGTGTTGGTCATAGAGGCTAATGGTGAAATGTAAAAACCCTGAAAATTCATTTACCCATTTACCCTACTACCACAAAACTACGAACAGTGACTACTACTATAGGTTTCTCTCTCTTGCTCACTCTCTCTGTCTCCTTCAAATTTAGAGCCTTCTTCATTTTATTACAAGTACTTTGATTTTACAAGGGCAAATAGAAGCAGTATTTTAAACGGTGCTGATAAAATGATTAATTAAATAAAAACTGGAAGCAGAATATTTGATTATGGACTAAGAGTGGGATTTTTATTAAGGGAAAATGAATGAGTAATAGAGTCATTCAGTTGAGGGCATTGCTTAGCTATGCCTTTGCTCTTCAGATAGATTTGTTTCAATTTGCTTCTCTCTGATAACTAACAGGAATAATTGTTTGCTTATTTGATGATAGTTACTCTGAAGATGAGATATTTTTAGGACTGTGGAACATACTATTGATAAATTTTATTTCCCCACTTCTCATCAATTACAGAAATAAGGATTTGATTTATATATCATAGTTTTCCAGGAAACTAAATCAAGAGCACACACACACACACACACACACATATATCAACATACATTATATATAAATTATATATAATTATAATTTATATAATTATATATAATTTATATATAATTATTATATATATATAATATATATATATATATATATAGTTATTCACACAATTATGGAGATTGGCAAGTCCAAACTTCAGAGGTCAAGAACTGCTATAGATCCAGGAGGAATTCATTTTCCGTTTAGCAAATACTATCTTACTTGAGAAATTTAAACCTTGCCTATTATTTAGTCCTCCAGCTGATTCAATAAGGCCTGTCCACACTATGGAAGGCAGCATACTATTCTTAGTCTATGATTTCAATAGTAACCTTATCAGAAAACACTCTCACATAAATACCGAGAATAATGATTGAGCAAATATCTGGACACTCTGGGACCCAGTCAGGTTGATATATAAAATAATTGTAGACATGTATATATCCTCAATATTTCTCCTTGTGGCCTCAAATAGTAAAGTCAAAAGAAGAAGGTCAAAGACAGATGATGACTTCCATTTGTAATTTGATAAATACTTTAAAGTAATTACACAGTTTATATATATATATATATATATATATATATATATATATATATATATATATAGAAAATACCAAGAATATTGTGATCCCAAAAGATGCATAAGCTCTCAAAAACTTTAAATGTGATAACTATATGTTTATCACATTTGCTTTTACTACTAAAGCAAATTTAGGTACAAAATGACTGTTCTGTGTTAATACAAGGATTGAGGGAATTTTTATTTTTATAGCTTTTGTTAGAAATAAAATTTCTATGAACACTTTTATATGTATAATACTATTCATATATTTTATTTATCTCGGGTAAATTCTGGGAAGTGGAATGAGTAATTTATGGAATATTATATGTTGATTAGACATAGGAATTAGTTTTTTCATATTCCCACATGCTGTTGATGTTTTTATTTTAGCAATTTTATATGAGTTTATATATATTATATAATATATATAATAGAATATATATATATATATATATTATATATATATATATATATATATTCTGGTCACAAGTAATTTTCAAATATATGTTAGAAGTTCTGCACCAAACTTCTGTGTGTGTGTTACCACACCACTGGTTATACCACAGAAAGTAAACTGTATTTCCATCCAATTCTGACATTATCTGCCCATAAACAATGTAGGACTCCATAGGATAAGATCTCAGTCCCACAACATTGTTTCCCCTTTTGCACATCATTCCTCAAACAGGTTACAATCTGTGCTTCTAATTGACCAGCTATAGTTTGGTGCAAGTATCCCCTTTTTGAGATTGATTAGTTCTCTAGAGCAACTGACAGAACTTGGGAAATACTTCATTTACTAGATTATCTACTTATTATAAGAATTTACATTATGAGCAACCAGATGGAAGATTATATTAGCAAAGAGTGTGGTAAATGGTGTGAATATTCCATTCCATTTGAACCACTCCCTGAATCCCCATGTTTGACAAACCCAGAAACTTTCTGAACACCAAGCTTTTGGGTTTTATGGCAACTTCATTATATATACAAGATTGATTAAAAATTGACTCTTGGAAATTAATTCAGACTCCAACTTTCTCCTCTAAGATCCTGGAGTGGAACAAATAGTCCCAACCCTCTAACCATTTGGTTGGCTGCAGGAAAAACAACCCCATCCTGCAAGAAAAACAACCCCAAATCTCATTAAGAGCAAAGCAGGAGATTATCACTTTCGTGACTTAATAAAGTCCAAGAATTCTAGGGGTTCTAAGTATATGCTTTTCTTTATAAGTCCCACTATCATATTTTACTATAATATTGTCTATGTTTACCTTCTTAATTTTCAAATTGTAAATTTCTAAACTTTCTGCAAAATTTTATTTGAATAAATGTTAAGTACTAATCACTTTTAAGCAACTTTATAATGAACATCTGTATATTCAAACCTACATCCTATACTTAATGCCTAACTGTGCTTGTTTCTTCCATTAATTTACAACTCCACACTGTGTGAGTACATTTGAAAGTTAATTGCATATATGGAGAGTTTAAATATTTCAGTATGTATATAAAAAGAGAGGTTTATATTTTCTACTACGTTTAAAGTAGTTTTTCTTATGGGAGAATGTTTTTAAAGTTGTTACAGTAAAATTTATCAATTGCTACTTTTTATTTAGGGTATTTTGTGTCATCCAAGTTCGCAAAGATCAAATCCTACTTTATTTTGGAACATTTATAGTTCCAGAAGCTTTTAGATCTATGTCTTTGTATAGAACCTAGAATTTATATAGGATTGTAATCTATGTTTTTTTTTTTTTTTTGTACATAGTGCAAACAAAGCATATGGATTCAGCTATTTTTCATATTTGAGCATTTGTTCCAGGATAATTTGATAATTTTTTCCTTGTCCATATAAATTGTTAGACACCCTAGTTGATTAACAATGACATTTCTATTTCTAAGCAATATCTCCAGTAAGTTTCTGTATTTATTTACTAATCTTGATATGAGATCTACCATATTCTTTTTCAAATTTTGCATTGGCAATTCTATATCTTGCTTTCATCCCATATACATTTTGGAATAAGTTTGTCAAATTTTAACAAATACCGGTATCTGACTGAGAATGTATTGAAGTTATCAATCAACCTACCAAAATTATAATCTTTAAAAAACTGAGCTTCACAATAAGTATGATCTGTAATTCCATTTATCTAGGTCTTTTTAAATATCTCTTGGCCAACTTTACAATACCAGCAAATTGTTTTGAAAAGTTGTTTTCTTTTTGTTATAGTTACCATTCAGCTTATGTTTTTAATGTTACTTTAATATACTGTTCTAAATTTGATTTTCTAGTTTTTCTTGAAAATATCTAGAAATAAGAATTGTTTTATATTGTCTGCTACATCAGGTAAATTCATTTACTATATTTCAGATTTTGTAGAGTCCTTTCTTACAAACTTTAAGGTGCTTGGCAAGGAAAATGTTTGACATCTTGCATTCTGGTCTATAATAGTTTACCTTTTTTTCCTGTCATTTATACATTGTGTGGTACATCTAATTTAACCTTGAATATTAATGGTAAGAGCAGTCACCATGCCTTGTTCATAATCTTAATGGAAATTATTTTATAAACTATCAGTTGGTATATTATCTTTGGCCTTTAAAGATGCATTTTTTCATGCTGAGAACATGTGCCACAAATCTTTCTTAAAATGTTTTACATATTTATTAAAATTGCATATATTCCACTGACCTTCCACCAACTCACTCCTGCCAGTGCCCCATTCTACTTACTCCAGTTTCTCCTCTTCCCTCCTGTCTGTTTCCTCTGGTAATTAGTAAGTTCTTTCATTAAATCTAAGATTTGTTCCTGCTGTATTACGCCTGTGTAATTTTGGGGGTTTACTTACATTTCAGAGATAGTTAAATCATTAAATATCTGTCTTTCACTTTACGATTTATTTCCCTTAGCATATTTCCCTTCCATATTATCCAAAAGATATTATTTTATTCAAAATAGCTATGTAGTATTTCATTGAGTACATATTCCACTATTTTTTTTTTAATCCATTCATCTATTGTTGGACACTTAACGTTGGTTCTATGGGGTAGCAATTATAGTTTGTTGCTATAAACAAAGTCCTACATCCCTTTCAATTCTTTGCTGAAAGATTTTACTAGAAATTTCTGTTTATTTTTTTCTTCATAAATGCCGTATTAGGGGTTGTCATTAGTGTTATGCTGATATAATTTTTTTAAAAAATTAATTCTTACACATACAAAACTTAGAAAGTTAGCATATGAACTGAAGATACCGGATAGAGAACAAAGTACAGAGGGAACACAATAGATGATTTCAGAATCTGAGTACCTTGACAGGGCATGGTGTGGTGTAATAACATACATCCCATTGTTGTGATCCAACACCTCTAAATCACATGCACCATTGCAAACAAGTGTCACCTCAATTAAAAATTAAATTTAAAAAGTAATAAATAAAAGATCAGTTGAGAGGAAAAAAGAGTATCTTTATTTTCTGAAAGAATTTAACATTTGGTTTATTTCATCCTTCAGGGCTTAAGGTAAGCTTCCAACATCAAAAGTATCCGTTGTTTCTGAATTCATTGTGGTCGTGATTGACATTTGCTACTTTTGATTATATTGCAAGAACATCAGGGAAGGCTTGCAACTGCTGGACAAAATTATCCCTGCCTATTGTAAAGAAAAACAGACAAGTTTTTAATGGAACATGGAACTAAGATGCCTGACTCATAGCCAAATGGACAACATTCAACCACAAAGGGTGTTCAATCTATTGCAGTTTTGGATGTATTTATTCTGCAAGTCCACAGAATGGACCAAGGGACTGTCCTCCTCAGTGAGACTGATTTGTAAGACTTGCTCCAGTTTCCTGCCAGGTGACCCACATCAAATTGGTTCTTTTCTCAAAAGACACGGTTTTGTCTTCTGTGTCATGGAGTAGTGGCCCACATCCAGTCACATAGCTTAAGGAAATATTAACATCACCATATCAATTTCTGGTATTGGAAAAAAGCTATTTTTTTCCAGTGTAGTTTGGATAATGTTCCTTAATAGAAACTGTTCTTTTCACAAGCTGTAGAATTTGTTGATAAAATGCTGCTTACAGTATTTATTCTCTCATCTACTAGATTTCTAGATGTCTGCTTTGTTTTTATTCCTTTTACTGATAGTTTTATCAATTTTTATTAGATCCTAAAACATTGTTATACCTTCTTAGAGAAATGATCCTTTTTGTTATGTAATAGCTCTATATCTAATAATACTCCTTTATATTTCTGTGGTATATATATATGGATACTTTAATTTTCATATTGCTGGTGACTAATGATATTTCTATTTAATACATTTGTTTTACTATGCTTATATTTAAGTTCATCTTTTATGAGAAATATGTAACTTGAGATTTTAAAAAAATTATTATTGAGATTCAAATATTTAGAATATTATTTGTTCTACTCATTTACCTGACTGTCTAACATGATAAAATATGTATAAAATCTAAAACCAGAATATTTGAGCTTAAATTTAGTTATCATATATCTGCATCTCTAGTAATGCATGTATGCATATGTCATCTATCTAATCTATCATCTGCCTTTCTATTTCCTGAAACAGAGATACAATATTTCATAAAGAAAATAGAAAAATAGAAGTTCACCATCTCATAAAAATATGTGCTGGCAGAATTACTAACACATTTCCACAATATTTGAGAAATAGTCAATTGCATAAATTAAAATAAATCTTCAATAAGTAATAATAAAGACCATCTTAAATAATTTTAGCATTTTCCATAAAGTACAATGATTTATATTTGGACAGATATGCAAAGTTTGGAGATGTACTGATTTTGTTTTAGTATATTAGTGATCAAAAATCCTTTACAAGTCTCTATAAAAATATTATCTTTATTTGTTTAGAAATTCTAATGCTTTCAAAATACTTTTAAAAGGGAATCAATGCAAGGAATATAATAATATTATTGAATTCACCATGGTCATTTTTTCCTTTAGTATTGCTTAAAAAAGAAGTTTCAAATTTACATTTGAAAATTTCATGTGAATTTCATATCTGTGGTGTGACAATTTGACATATGGGCACAGGTTCTAAGAAAAAAATAATTTGATGAAAGTTCTTAAAATTTTTGTTACATTTAGAATTTTGAAACTTTGAATTGAAATGTCAAGAGAACAAAACTTTGTAGACAATATCATAAACAATGAAATTAATTTTAAATAAACACTCTCCACTTCTAAAATTATATTATTATGCTTGATTATTTTTTTTGTTTCCCTGCTGGAACATATTATTTCTGGTTAATAATAAAAGAGAACCGATCAAACCAAATACAAAATCAATTTAAAATAACTGCTATTAACCATAGCAGTTAATAGTAAATCTATTTAGATTTAGATTTTATAAGTATATGCAGTCTGTGAACTAGTACAGTTTAATTTTCCCCCTCAATTTATCTCTTATTGAAATAAAATTACCATATATAGACATGAACATGCGGATAAGCATATCTATATAAATTTAGATACATAAATTCGAATTTACATCATTATGTATCTTTATGCAGATCAAGTATCTCTACTAATCATACAGGACTTTTCTGTTCCTTGCTATTCACAGAGAAATGAATATTACATATCATTTTTCATTAGTTTATACAGCAATCTCACTTTAAAATCTGTATTTTGAGATGAGTTGATTACCATATTTCAAATAATCTCTCTTGATTCAATCTAAAATAACAGATACATTTTATAACTTCCAAAGACTTTATAATCTAATATTTTAATTTTCATACTAATATTGATTTTTATGTGTTTACTTAGTATTTTATATGCATAGTTATAGATTGATTACTTTAGTGTATTCTAATTAATTTTAACATTTAAACTAAGTGTTTTCTGTACCCCTTGATTGAGTAAGCCATGTTTATTATTATGTTAAATCCATTAAGTAAAAACATTGGATATGTCTGTAATGTTTTTAACCTCTTCTACTTGCATAAAAGTAATTTAAGAAATATATTTGTTATTGAAGGTCTTATATATAGTTCAAAAATTTTTATAAAATGCTGTTATTTTTTTAAAAAAATCATTTGCACAAAATATAAAATATTCTGAGAATATTTTGAATTTGTAATGTATAACTTGGCATATATTTTTTGAGAAATCTCTTATACAAAATTTGATTGATAGAATAATAGAGAAAATAGTTAAAGAAAATTTAATAGCTCAAAACTTGGATAAGGTCAATTAATCATAGCTCTTGATGTCAGTTATTACAAGTTCTTAAATGAACTGTGAATTTTGAATTTAAATATATTGTAAACATACACATATCACAGTTAGAGAAAACCAACTTTGAATTGCATAGTGTTGAAAATTACTGTGTACTACTTTTTTCTTTAAATCCTAGGGATATCCATTTTAAAACACAATCTGAATGTCTCGATTTGTATATAGATATGTGTATGTCTGTAATATATATAGTTATAAATGTTAGTTATACACATATATATTCTTCTAATTATAATTGCTATTTACAATCAACTATAGTTGATTGAATTGTTTGATTCTATCAACTTAATTTCTAATGCATAATAGCTTCTAATCTAATTTGGAATTTAACACCAAAGTCAAATACACAAAATTGTAGAGTAAAACAAATTGTAATTACACCAGAGTGACTTAACAGCTGCGAGTCTTCAAAGAATGACAGTGCACCAATTACATTACACTGGATTGAGGGAGCTGTTACTGTGGCTGTAGTGGCATCTGTCTTTGTTAAGGTTAACAGAAATCATAAGAAATTTTATTTGGTTCACTTACTCAAACCCTTCATTATATACAAACTTGATAACAAATGGTGTTATAATAAACAGAATCACCATTAGATGTTAACATTATCAAAGGCACTCTTCTCATAGTATTTTCCTTAAACTATATTTTAGAATATCATACCTTCTTTATTAAGTAATTTTAAAATCTCTTGTACACGTATGTATGGTTTTCTGTGTACTGATTGTTTGCATAGCAGTAAATGGCAATAGGTTTAATTCTCTCAGTGTCAACAATTATGTTCCTTGTCACCAAAGTTCACTGGTTTTGCTATTTGATATATGTTTCAAATTACTGAACAATCACCACATATGTTTACATAAATATGTGTTTTAAAAGCCCATCCATTTCCATTATCATACTTAATAATTGATGTTATATAACCCAGTAACAAATGCAAAATAAACATTACTATCACTATTTCAAAGGTGAGAAATTGAGATGCTACAGGTTAGGTGATAACACAGTATGACATTTGGGATCAGACAAATGACAGACCTAACTACATGCCCATATTACTTTTTTTCCCTCCATAGATATGCACGTAATTCTTTCCAGATTTAAATAAGTGATAGTTTTGATAGCATGCCAACAAGAGATATGGAAACCTTTCCTCTATTTCCACACTCATTATGCCATTTTAGAAAAGTAAAACTAAATCAAAGCCTAAGAAAATCCGAATAATATTGAGGTCATATTCCTATTTCCCTGAGATATAAACATTAAGTCACATTTGAATATATTTAATATTGAGCCAAAATTAATATTATGTCCTGTCACAAAGCTATATTCAGAAAAGAGACATTTTAATGTTACATTTTAATGTCCATAGATGACTTCTTGAATCTTTTGTTGCTCATTTTCTCTTAGATCTATAATTAAGATCTTAAATTAATTGTATCTTGGAAGTTGGGCATGGGAAAGTGAGGAAGGATGAATAAGAGAGATTGAATTTAGTTGAAGGGATTGGAACTGAATATGTGCATGGAACATTTAATTAGCTTATTAGGCTTTAGAAAAAATTTATATAGTGTAAAAGAATGGTTTGGTATATGTTAAACAAGGAGAGGAAGAAGTAGCTTAGGGAAAATTAGATTACAGAATATATTAGTTTTTTGGAATATATGGGACCAGGGGATTCATTTATTAGCTTGCTGTTATTTTTAGGGAATGTTTCTTAAGGTGAGTAAATATTGAAGGAAAGGGGAAGCAACTCACCTACTCACTAGGAAAGACTATATTAATTTCATTTTTGGAGTGGTGAAGTCAGATAAGGTAGTGAATTAAGTGTTTGTTTGTTTGTTTGTTTGTTTGTTTTTCATTTACCACATGGATCCCGGTCAGTTATTATAGCTCCTAGTAATTATACAATGAAACCATGAGACTGATGTGGCTCTTATGTGGGCATGAATTATGTAAGCAAAACAAAATAAACTCTTTAGTAAAAATTAAAACCAAAGGATACCCACCAAGAAGGTTTTAATCTGAAACAAAACAAAACAAAAACACAAACTCTCCCCAAACTCTTGTCAGTGGAGAGCTCCCAACAACGATTTCTGCCCAAATAAATTCTTATAACTTCATTATGTCTCAGCTTATCCTTTAACAAGCCTTTCCCTAAATGTTGCTGCCATATTGTTTCATTACAACCTGACATTAGGAATGAAATTTTGTCCCAGAAGTTGAAAATAGAGTTCCAGGTAGTTAAAGAATAGCCATCATTGTATTAAAAACACAAATAAATAACCCATTAACCAGCAACCACTTTTACATTTTAAAAGTCTCATGCATGAGCACATGGAGATCTACCTTTAGACACACAAAACAAAATCAAGTCTATAATATATAATAGCACAAAACAAAATCAAGTGTTTAATAGCACAAAGCAAAGTCAAATGTTTTAATTAGCAAATCTTTTGAGTATATGATCGATATTACTAAACAGGGCAAATCAAAATTTAAAGTTTATATTTGTACAGATGCTTTTTACTTTATTGGCACAGATGAATCTAACAATAAGGACATCTGCATTTGTAATAACTTATGTTTTAGAATCAGTTATCAGCTAATGACAAAAATGTGAATTTTAAGCACTCTTTAAATATTCCCTCATCTGGAAAAAATTCAGTGTTGTAAAATAGGTTTATTTTATCTATGCTGATGGGAATGATCTTTGTTTTGGCTCAGACATGCACAAAATAAAATGAAAATTAAAGCAATAATTTCATAATTTTCATCACTAAAAGTTTTGCTTAAATCTAATGGATATCTAGAAAACTGGACGAACTTTCCAATTCATTTTTGATATTCTGTTAGGTTCCTCAAGAATCATGTTTCTATGGCATATAAACTGGTATTTTCATGTTCACGTTATGTCCATATTCTAAAGATTGTTTTCTAAATTTTATGAATTTAAATATATCAATGTCTATCATATTCACAGCAACCATATAAGGTGAATACTATTATTTTCTTGATTTTGTATATTCATATACTGAAGTCCCAGAGAAAGTATTTTCTGGTATAAATCTCCGGAGATTTTAATAAATAAATCACCTCAGAATTTTTTGTATTCAAAAGAGCAGGTTTAAAGGAAAGAAAAAAAATCTTGCACAGACACATGTGGGCAGAATGGGCTGCCCCCAAAAGGGTTTGTGAAGAAATGCCTATATAGACACAGGTGAGCAGGTGAGCCATTTAGCTCCTCAGACTTTTAGGCATGAAATATGCTTCTTCAAAAGTAAGTTCTATATTACTGAAAAACACATTCAATAATTCTATTAAAGTGGTGGAGATAAATAAAATAAATAAATAAATAGATAAATAAAATATAAATAAATAGAAAAAATAGAAATAAAGTGTATATCTAGGGAGAATGGGTACTACCAATGGGCTTATAAAATGTTATTCTAGTTTATTGAACATGCCTGAAATATTGGCAGTAAAACAAAGAATTTTAGGAGAAATCAGATATAGATCTATAAAAAAAGAGTGAAAACAAGGATAAAGACATGTATTTGATGAATAGTTATTAAACAGTCAAATATAAGCTGTTCACAAAGAAGATATGGTTCATTATCCAATTCTCTCTGCCAACAACAGAGTTTGAAACTTGAGGGATGTTCACTTTGGGGGAGAAGTGTTGTAATGTGGTGACTAATCAATTATATCAGATCCCTTCTGTCTTGAAATTGGACTGGTCCTAAATTGCATTATTATTTCTCTGCCAGCACAATCACGAGGAGCCTTTATTTTTTTAAGCCCCTCCTTTCATCAGGAATCTTATTCATCATATGACATCCTACCCAATATTGCCTTGCATCAATAGATTCTGTTTTACAAGAAAGGTATAGAAATGGGAAATGATCCCAGATTTACTTGATCTTATAATAATTTCCATCCATCATTCATAAGTTGTGGAACCATCTACTAAGTTTCAATAAAGAGGTGCCTTTTAACATACCTCGTATAGTTTGGAGAATAGTGTTGAATTATGCACTGCATGTACTGGATAAATATATTAATCTTCCCCACATAGACGAATTCAGGATTACAGAGTCAAAGAGTGAATTAGGACCCATCTCTCTACTGATCAGCCCCAATAACTAGCTTGTGGAATTTAGACTGTTTTGTGGAATTTAGTATCGGAGCACGAGCACTGATTAGCTAAGGATAGAAATCTTTCTTTTCCTCATTCTTGAAGATGTAGGCTGTATTTCACTAAAATCTCATTTCAGAAGTTGCCTTAATTTCAGTTTTCATGGAACACTGTATTAAGTTAGTAAATATTCAATATGAGTAGTTAAAAAACCTTAATGATCAAATAAACATAAGTTTAAATATTTAATTGGAATCTCCATCCTTAGGAATTTAATGTAATGTGAGACTTTGGCTTTATATGGGTATAAGGAATTTTTTTAGTAAAGATTTTTTCCATTTACAATGAATGAATGGTCTTTCTGTGACTTTTTGTGACAAGTCTTCTGCCAGTAGACAGAAGACAGAAGACTGCTTTGACTTACCTACTTGTAAGACAGAAGACAGAGTATTTTAACCTCATAGTGTGTAAGACCCAGCTATGTTGAATTCTTCCATTACAATGTTCCTTGTCCTTCAAATTCAAACATATATAAATATTTCATAGTCACAATATCTTTTTCTATATCTTAGAGTTTCAGTCATGATCAAATTAATATGATGTGAAAATTGTTCATTTTTATCAGTAGGTATGATTCTTTTTTTTAGATAATTGATCTATTTTTTCAAATTATATTTTGCATCATTAATATCAGTTCAGTTTTTGGCATATAAAAAGGGTAAGTGGGAAGGGAATTCCTATTTAATAAGTTCCAATATGGCAATAATTTGATACATGCTTATCCTTATTTTGTTATAGAAAGACAGAGGAAAAGGAAGGAGAAATGGGGAACAAAAGAACTGTAGAATATACATTTTGTGCACTTTTGTATATTTTACATACACATTTTTCACACATATATTTAATACATATATTATTTATCAAATTTAAATAAATATATTACATATATACATATATATATATATATATATACCTTTTAGACAGAAAAGACTTTTGTAATTTGTCTCTGGTGGAGGCCCCTTATTTTTCATATATATATATATATATATATATATATTCATTTATATATACATATATATAGATAGACTTTTGTAATTTGTCTCTGGTGGAGGCCCCTTATTTTTCTTATATATATATGTATATATAGATGAATATATATATGTATATATATACATACATACATATATATATCTATATAGATATATATATATAGATGAATATATATATATGTATATATATACATACATACATACATACATATATATATCTATATATACATACATATATAAGAAAAATAAGGGGCCTCCACCAGAGACAAATTACAAAAGTCTTATATGTATATGTCTTATATATACACATATATATATGTGTGTGTTTATATATATAATATATATATATAAAATCACTGTATTCCCCAATGTTCTTCAATCACTATATCACCCGTGAACCATTATCTTGATCTTTTGTGCTCATCCTTTCCCTGATTTCCCTCTCCTTTCCTCCCTCTCCCTAGGTACATACTTAATTCTGTTATCATCTTGTTAGTTTTGATATTTCTTGCCCTTTTATTTGTTTTCCCT
>PVHY01000678.1:64486-101639 GCA_004024945.1 Uropsilus gracilis
TTTTTTTTTTTTTTTTTTTTTTTTTTTTTTTTTTTTTTTTTTTTTTTTTTTTTTTTTTTTTTTTTTTTTTTTTTTTTTTTTTTTTTTTTTTTTTTTTTTTTTTTTTTTTTTTTTTTTTTTTTTTTTTTTTTTTTTTTTTTTTTTTTTTTTTTTTTTTTTTTTTTTTTTTGTCTTTTTCTTTCTGGCTTATTTCTGCGAGTATGATTCCTTCTAGGTCCATTCATGTTTTCACAACTACATCATATTTGCCATTTTGATGGCTGAATAATATTCCATTTACACCATCACTTTTCCATCCATTCATCAGTTTGGGGACATTTGAGTTGCTTCCAAATCCTGGTTATTGTAAACAGTGCTCTTATAAACATGTAAGTACAGTTGTCTTTTTGAATTAGTATTTTGGTATCCTTTGGGTAGATTTTCAGCAGTAGGATTATTTAATTGAATGCCGGTTCCATTTAAAGTAGTGTAATGGTCCTTCACACAGCTTTCCATGGTGACTTGACTATATTGGATTCCCAGAGGAATGTTTGCTTTGTAGAATATATTTAATAGTTTTCCTTCTTAACTTTTTGGAAGAGTTTCAGTAATACAGGTGTTATGTCATTTTTTGAATGCTTGATAGAATTCATTTGTGAAACCATCTGGCCTTGCATTCTTGTTTTTAGAGAGAGTTTATGACTGCTTTGACTTACCTGCTTGTAAATGGTTTGTGTAAGGCCTCTACTTCCTCTTTGTTCAACTTCGGGTGACTGTATAGTTTTAAGAATTTATCCATTTCATCCATCTGATTTCCTCATTTGCCCAGTGGTCTCTTAGTAATATGTTATTCAGTCTCCTTAAAATGGGTTATCTCCTCTCTTTCTTTTCATTGCTGATTTCTATTTTGACACTTTTATGATATGAAAAAAGTTGGTATCATTTTAGTATTTGTGTGTTTATTAATATTTGTCTTGTGATATGGTGATTATGCAGTATGATCCATGTGTTTTAAAAAATGTATTTTTTTCCTTGTGGATGCAGTGTCCTGTAGTTATTAGGTCCAATTGGTCTAGATCTTCCTTTAGAGCTTTTGTGTCCTTATGTAGTTTCTGTCTCGTTGACTTGTCTTTTGTTGAGAGCAGAGTGTTAAAGTCACCACCATGTATATAAGTTCACTGATGTCTGCTTTCAGTGTTGGTAATAACTGTCTGATGAATTTTGGTGCTCCTTCATTTGGTGAATATATATTAGTAATATTTAGTTTTTTTCTGTTATATTAACCCCTTTATCATAAAGTAGTATCCTTCCTTGTCCTTTGAAACTCTTTTTTAGTTTGAAATATGTTTTATCTGTTTTTAAAAATGGCTATCCCTGTCTTCTTTGAGGGCCATTTGTATGCAGGATTATTTTCCAAAACTTTACTTTCAGTATGTTTCTATTTTTAGATTTCAAATGTTTCCTGGAGGCAGCAGAATGCTGGGTTTGTTTTTTCATCATGTCTGCTACCCTGTGTATTTTAATTGATGAGTTTAGACCATTAACATTTAGAGTGATTATTGATATTTGAGAATCTGAAGTTGCTATTTTAGTATTCATTTTAAAGTTCTATTTACTTGCTTATTTTGTTCTTCTTGTTTATTCTTCTATTGATTTTGTTGGGTTCTGGATGTTGTCTTTCCTGTGCTGGTGTATTGTTTCCTGAAGTGCTTGTTTGAATACTTGCATTTTCCCTTCTTTCTGTAAGGTTTGCTTTCAGACTTGTTCTATGTATTGGGACATGATGGGTCTTGTATTGGCTGGCATGGTTGTTAAAAGGCCTGTACAAGGTCATGGATGGTTGTGTCTTGTGTTTGAGTCACTTGGCTAAGTTCATAGCTATCAGTTGGCTGTTGCAGAGGTTGGTGTTTCTTGCAATCTAAGAAGGCAATGGGCTAGTGTGATTGCTGGTCGGACTCACATCTTCCACCTGTGTGTTTCTTTGTCTCACACAAACTATGGGGACAAAGTTCCCAAACCTAGTCTTTCTCCAGATTGTTAGTCCTCAACTGAGGTGTTAGAGCTTGTGGTGTGCTGGTTTCCTTTTCTCCTCTTTGGGTGTACTACCTCTGGTGACTTCTCTGAGCTGTCTGATTGCCATGGTGTGCAGATAGAGGGGACCCTGCATGTGGAAACTGTGCCAGGACCCACATTTGCCATTTCCTCCTTACCCTGAGATGTGGTTACACATGCAAAAGTGGCCTAAGAGCTGCACTTGCATGGCTCTCCCCTCACCCAGGTCACAGGGCGCAGAGGCTGGTGACCACACTAAGCTGTTCAATAACTGTCTGTAATTCTTAAGCTTTTAAATTAAATAGTTGCTTTATTAGTCACATATTATGTATAATTCACTTTGTGGTGAGTTACCATTGTTGTCAACATAGCACATTTCCAAAATTCTTGTAGTTTCCAGGGATGAATTTGTGGATCATCACTTTGAATGCAAGATATGTATCTAATCTTTGCATCCTATCCAGTCCCATATATAGTATGTACATTACAGATAAAAGAACATCTCATATATGACAAGAATTACTTTATTTATATTTAAATGTGGATATTTAATGGCTATTTAGTCTCCCAAGTATAAAAACTAGTGAAAAATAAAGTCAGAGAGGAATGCATAGACCAATGTAGGATCACTGTTATAGCATTGCAATAAACAACAAAAAATGTAATTTGTATCTCTAACAACTGCACTACATAACTCTTTTTGAGAGGTGGCTGAATTCTCTGATAAGAATTGAATATCACTTTGAAAGAAAATAAGCATTCTAATATTCTCTTCTACCTCCAGTCATGCTAACACCAAGCTAATTTATAATTGACCAGAGAATTTACTAATTTTGAACTACAAGAAAAATTTTACAAAATAGGCATCAACAAAATATTGTTTGCTACCTACATGTTAAGATTATCACTCTACTTCTACAGCTTTTCATGTGACTTGACATTAATATTCCATAAATGTGCATGATTGATTTTAGCTAGTTTTTTTTTTTTTTTTTTTTTTTTTTTTTTTTTTTTTTTTTTTTTTTTTTTTTTTTTTTTTTTTTTTTTTTTTTTTTTTTTTTTTTTTTTTTTTTTTAACAAACACGGTGTTACCATGACTAAGATAAATAGAGTAAGGAATAGTACTTTTGATTGATGAAATAAATGTTCATGGATATGCTGTACTCATATGAAATGAACACATAAATGAAAATAAAACTTGTTAAAAGTAACATGAAAAATAAAAAAAGCAGAAAATATAACAACTGAAAAACATACGATCAACATGCTGATTATTTATTCTGTAAAATACATTTTTATTTCCATCTGATTTGTCTTCTATTTTATTTTTCTAAGGTGTAATCTACATAAACATTGTAAAGAAAATTAAATTATTGAGATGAGTCTGAATGATAATGTTTAATAAACACATACTTGCACACACAACATCTTACATGATTGATTTGATGAGAGGTTTCGAAACTAGTTTTCTTTTCACTTGTCCTCCTATGTAAGACAAATTTTACATTAAAAATTATACTTATTTTGAACACCACTATTCAGTAACTTATGCAAATTATAGAATGTAAAATTATAGGATATATTATTTCATCTTCTGAAGCTTACATTCCATTTAACAAGCCTTGCTAAATTGTGAACAGAATAATATATATTCTTCTGGATATATGAAGTCTAAATTTTCTTGTCCTCACCCTCAAGATGTTTATATCAATGAGGAGAAATTAGTGAGAATATAGTCATAAATAGTGAATAAATGATGGAATGAATGTTGAATAATGTACAAATCTGATTGAAAAGATAAAATTATGTAGATGAAATGATAGTTAAGTTATAAGATGAGATGTTGTGTTCTGTGTCATCAAAAATTTAATATTATGCAAATGTCATATTATTTTATTTTCAGCATGGAAATAAATAAAATAAGAAAATAATTTAGTAAGAATGAGTAACCAGAATACATTCCCCTTATTCTACAGCATTTAATATGAATCTATATAGGTAAAACCTTTAACTTTGTTTAGATTGAGAAATATTTCTGAGAAAATTAATCTGGCATAAGTTCAAATGTAGGATTCAGCTAAGAGTAAGTGTTGAATAATTTCACTTAAGTGTCTCTGCAATAAGATTGTCTTTTTATTAGCATAATGTATATGGAGGAAAACAAAAAAACTAGAAATAATTCAGTAGCATATATGTATTTTTTATTATTACTAGTCATTTGTGATTAAAAAAATAGCCTTTAGCAACTGTCATTTTTTTGATGAAGTCATGATGTTTGCTGAAAATACTGAGTAGCGTTAATTTCCAAATTTTCCAAATTCCAGAGTTAATTTCCAAAATTCCAACCATTCTTAAAGAACCATCTGTATCTTTTCAAAGTGATAAAGATTCTTGACAATAATTTTCCAGAAATAATAAGAATAAATTAATGATTTTAAATAGAAAACAAGAGAAAAATCTTTACATATCATCTACTACAGAAAAAAATTAGAACAAAAGAAGTACAGCCAAAATAAGAAAGGAAAAGAGAATGAAAAGGTAAACAGTGAGGAAAGCTTAAATCAGAAGGCAGGGTACAAGCTGAGAATAAAGAGAAAATTATCATATAGCATTAGCACATAATAAAGAAACCCTAGAACCAACCAAGCCTTGATGCTGAGATTGATGCTGAAATATTTGCAAAGGATATTCATGCAGTTGCAGAGTATCAAATAAGATAAGAGAGACACCAGTTCAACAGAAGACATCAATGGTGACGTACTAGGGCATATTGTAAACATAAAATAATGAGAGTCAAAATGAGAGACAGTTTTAGTTAACTATGGCTGACTGAACCATTGCCAAAAACCTGGATTAGTTACATACCAAAAAAATCAATTTTTGCATAGCTGATATAGCAATATTTCAGTGTGTTATTTAAAAACTATTCTTGTTACATATAATTCAGATGCATATGCCTATTCAAGTACTATAATTTTCAAAAGTTGGCAGTTCAAATAAGTCAGAACAAACACAAATTCCAAATGATCTCACCAATCATTGGTAACTACAGAATAGCTTTTGTATTGCAATCTCTATTTGTATTGTATATCAGCTAAGAACATGGTATCGAAGTTCATGTACAGATAACATAATTCAGTATTTTTTAAAAAGATTTATTTGAAACTTTTGATGCATTTGCCATTGCTACTTCATAGAGTTTATGGAAAATAAAGACAAACAGTGTTGGTCTATGTTCTTGATGATGTTCCTTGAAGTTGTTTCTATCATACATAAAATGTTCTAATAGCTTAAATATGTATCAAAATGTATTCTTGAAAAATTTATTCATAATTTAAGTAGTATAAATTTTTTACCTAGTTATAAAATAAGTTAGCATACATAATATCTATCTGCTATTCAAATGATAGTCACTTAATTTGGGTACTAGATTTTTATGTTAAATTAATTACATGAAATTAAAAATAGCTCATAACTTATGCTAAGGAAAATGCTATTTCAAAACTAAAAGATTGTAGTGATAAAAACTCAAAAACACCTTACAGTAAGAAATGGATACAAGATCTCTAACAAATTTTTTAGAAAACTATTGTAGGGAAAAACAAAATGAAACAAAAAAATTATTTGTCACCTATTCAGCTCAATTATCTTATTATTTGGGTGTATAGCTCAGTGACAGAGCATTTGGCTGCAATTATCTTATTATTAATAAAATGGGAAAATATGTAGAGAGAATAGAACAATTAAAGAAAAGAAAGATTAAATAATATTTACAGTGAAATAAAAATGCACATATATAAAATACTTAATCAGAGATAGTGTTAATCAAACCCAAGATTGGAGGCCAACACTAAATAGCAGGTATAAAGTAGTAAGGAATTTCTCTTTCTAGAGAAATTCTTGATTCACAGTTTGCCAACTCATATACCATTTTATGTTTAGAATTTCAGGAAACCTAAAATTATATAAGTAAATTAGAAAAATAAGATACATTTTGTCATCTGAAAGCAAATATTAAGTTCAACTTAATACTTAAATTCAACATTGAAATATTAGAATGACTTTTTCTTTTTTTTTTTAAGTTATAAAATAGCATAAAAGAAATGAATTTACTTGGTCAGAGCCATACACTTAATAGATAAGTCAAGGATACAAAATGACAAAATATGGTGTGATGAAATGAAATATTACAAAATTGTTGACTATTGCCATCAACCAGCACTAACAACTATAAGAACAGAATGCAGACAGTACAACAATTAAGCATGGTCAAACATATCTCTTATAAAACAGATTTAAATTAGTTAACATAGCTTTAGAAAGCAGAGATTTTCATATAAGATCAAAGTTAATAAAAATGTATGTTTTCTTAAGACGAGACACCAAGAAAATTTTACACAAAAACTGAATGTACAAAAGTTGTGTAGCAATAATATAAATACAATAAAATGTTAGAAAGTATAATAGTAGTATTTAACAATGATTAAATATAAGCTGGGAAAGCCAGGCATAGCCCAACATTAAGGATGTGTGATCAGTACAAGTGCTTCATAGAGCAAAACGAAGATATGTGTAGCAAAACAAAAACAATAACAATAACAAAACCCATGCCCTTATTTTCATCATAGACACAATAGTTAGTGAGTTAGAGTAACATTAAAAAGTTAACAGAAAATATTTGAATATTTTGGTATGGGCTATGAACTAATATTTACTGACATTTATGAAAGTAATGGGTTTTGCTAAATCTTATGTAGCAGATACAATTACATTAATAAATAAAAATGAATTAATAACAGAAACATCAAAGCTTTTTTTCCTTCAATTTTTATTTCACTCACTGTAAGTTAAATCTACAGAATATTTGCAGGAAAAAGATGCAGAAGAAGATGAAACTTCCTTACCTTTACTCCATAGTCTGTTCTCATAGACATTTATGCAAAAAGAATTGGAAAGTCTACATATTGATTTTCATAAACACTCCTGAAATGGATAGCTGCAATCTCTGCACACAAACTCAAACTCAGGTTAAATCACCTCTAGATAAAAGTTTTTTATTCTTTATTTCATATTAAAATATTTGCTGCCTCTTTCTCTTCTCTCTTCTATTTAAGTACTTTGCAAAATTATAAATAATGTAATGTAATTTTTTCTGTTGAAATAAAATATAGGAATAATACCAGCAAATAACAAGTTTGTAGTTGCTTGGGAAAATATTCAACTGAACTTTAAATATTTATTTTTAATCTCAGAAGTGCTGATCTTTTTTTCCTTAGAAAGTTTATAAAATATATGAAAATATGCCTGGACTACTTTGGGGAAACAAACTGTCATTACTGTCTAAAACAGAAAATTAGATTACATACAATGTTGGAAACTACTGAAAATGTTCCATTTATTTAAACTTTACTTCATTTAAAAGCTAAGTTTTTAAATATTAAAATCTTTAGCTTAATCTAACACATTTGGTGAGCTAGTAGGAATTAGGAGCAACAAAATCATTTTTTGAAAGAATTGGGGGTATATGGCTTCTCTCATAGGAAATTCCAAAGTCACATGTGCATCAAGTGATGGTCATAGTCAATAGCAAAATGGTCTAGCTTTGAAATTTCTGTTGCTTTAACCTTTTTTTTAAAAGCATTTATATGTAGGAGTGCCTGGAAAATGTTTCATACTGCACATTATGTACCTGTACTTCATCTAATACATTAATTAAGCTGCATAACTTACTCCTATAACCTAAAATTCTGCAATTTTCAAATATCATTAATTAGTAGTAGCAGTGATAGTAATAGTAGTATTGGTAGTAGTAGTGGTATTGACAGAGGTAATAGTGATAGTGATGGTGGTAGTAGTAGTAGCAGTAGTAGTGTTTACATTGTTATCTGGGTGTTGATAATTTGCTTTATAGCCCTATTAATTAGAACCCTTTGAGCCATAATGAATGAGTCTCTCCATGTAGATATTTGCTGTATTTTGTATAACCAAGTTAAATGAGTCCAATAGTGATTTTAAAGTTCTATATAATAGTCGTAATACAGGGTACATAAATCATACTTAATTCTTGCATTTAAAGGAGGATCTGTGATGACATCAAGAATGGTTTGAAGGGTGTAATTGTTGTCTTCTCCAATCACTGCATCCCTGAATATATGGTAGAATATGGTGGGATTATTTCAAATTGCAAAGAAATTCAGAGACTCATGCTGGTTTTACCATCATACTCCTAGGAATACCATCAAGATATTGCAGCATGATTCATGATTATCTTATACATTTGCAAAAAGTTCTTTGACTAAGTAATCTTCCCTTTATTTGGGGACAGTTTTGTATATCACCAGGCCACATCACTGTATTATCAAGAGGTTATGCTTCCTATTTCATCATTTTTACAGGTATGATTTATGGATGTTAGTATTTCAGAAACTGGGGTGGATAATATAATGAATGGAGGTCTGCAATAGTTGTTGGTCTGGTTTGAAATGGATTTTCTTCCAGAGACAATTTATTTTGTTTCTACGAGTGACCTCAGGGCACTGAGTTCTGAAACCATTTTATATAGACATACCTGCTTAAGAATGTGATCTTCAATCACAATGTGAGTGTGAATCTTGGGAAGATTAGTTACCTGCAGCAACCAATTCCAAGTTCAAGACATGTCACATGTTTTCTGACCCTTTCTTTACGGGGCATCTATTTGTTACTATCTTTAATCTGAGTATGTCCCAGATTTATATCTGGGTCTCCTGCTGACATCCAAACTAGGATTCTATTCTTAATTAATAGAACAAAAAAAAATAGTTTACCTTTAAATTGAACAGATTTTCATTCCTATATAGGACTTACAATGGAGATCACACCTGCCCAGTTACACAAAGGTTTGTAATGAGAACTTATGAATATGGATATACTATTATCACTTCAACATGAGGACTGGGGAATGTCGAGGACCACACATTGGGCATGTCTCTCAAGCAATTGAAAATTAATTCACTTATTTATATGGAGCACAAATTAAATCATATATGAGACCAATGTTATGATAGCAATAGGACAGCTAGCTGAACAGCTGAACAGAATAATAAAAGCTGAAGAGAATAATTTATATTGGTGTACCACAGAGAAAAATTTTTCATAATATGATCCTTGGCAAAAACCTTCTGATATTATCTAGCATAACCTATAGTTATAAATAAGTTCAAATAAATATTAGATGAAGAATAACAAAAGTTGAACAGGAACAAATAACCAAATGCCACAAAGAGGACATATGATCTGTAGAATAGTTACAAATTTTTTACCCCCTCATGTATCTTTCACTGCAAACATTAAGCTAGTACTACTATTTTTTTTTCTTGAAGTGAGTTCTTCTGTGCCCTGCTCTTAACTCTGTGTCTAGAGATATCCTATCTCTCTGCCATGCATGGTCATGTATTTGTGTATTATTCTGGTTATATTTTAACCAAATATTCTTTTTTAATTTGTTGCAATAAGCTCCTCTGTTGTTTCTTTTGTTTATAATACAATTACTTTCCTCACCTTCTATAATTCTAAAGTTAGGTGTTTTTTCCATTACAGTAGAGCTATTTGCTCTTTAAATAAATAATACCAGAATTATTTACTAGAACTTCTTTTCTGTACTTTCTAGGTCATGTCACTGAATTTCATGACATTAAAGGAATTATATTTTGGCATCAATTAAGTCTGTATTTTCAAGTCAAGAATTTTCTTATGAAATACATATTTACAAACTTTTAACTACCTTCTAGATATCTCCACTTTAATGCCAGGTATAAATGGTCTCTTATTTCAATTAACAATTCAAGTAGTAAATTCCAAATTAAATATGAGTTTCATAGTAAATATTATTTCCTTAGAAAAATGTTTTGCATGACCCTGTAAACCCTAGATATACTTTTGACATAATATCTCACATTATGTGTGCTATTACTTGGTAATTTTGAGACCAAGTTTTGAGACCTTTTACTTGGTCATTATGAAAAGAACGAGAGAAACATTATGACCATTTTGTTCATGTGAACTTAGAGCATTGTATCTGGGATACATATCAGTCAACAAACAATTGCTACATAAATAATTTTTCTTACACTTAGTATGCAACTATTCAGACTTAAAAGTATAAGGAGAGGAGAAAGGGGGGGATGTTGGGGAGGGTAGGGGGGTGAATCCCTGGGATTACAATGATGTGAAATTTATATATAAATAAATGTAAAAAAATAAAAATATAAGAGCTGTACATTTCTTCATTGTATAGTTTATGTCAGAGATCATTAAACAGCAGCCGAGAGCAAATTAAACCCATGGGCTATTTTCCAATGACGCATAAGCTACGTACTCTTTTCATTTTTAAAGTCTATTATTAATTAAGGAATATGTGTCAGAGCCATGTGTTGCCTTCAAATCTTAAAATATTTATCTTTTGAGCTTTTACAGAGACATTATTTTGGCTTCTGGTCTCTGCCACAATGCTTCTGATGTACTGGTCACCACCTCGACCACTGGACATGGGAGTTTAAGGAAAAGCAAGTATTCTGCGGTGTCTGAAACTTCCCAAACTTCAGTTCATGAATCATTCAAAGGAAAGACACCTCAATGCCTCTTCTCTTACTTGATGTAGTCTTATCTTTAAATAAAAAAATAATAAAGCAACAAAAATATGAATAAAAGTCCCCCTTAAAAGCAAAAATATTAGTTTAATCTAGGTTAATATTCTTAATGTTTAAATTCTTATTGCTATTCAGTTGCCAGGTGCAGTAGGTATGTCTGATATTCCTCACAAATAGATAGAAGAAATTGACCTCTTGCAAATAAATTAAAGCATAGTATGAAACAGTTTTCTTATGGCTGCTGGCCATTGGACATAATCATTATAGAGAAAACCAAAAAATAACACAAAAATAAAATCCATATTTTCTTGTAAACTTCATTACTGTGGACCTGTGATATGTTTTTCTTTTTGTTGTTGTTTTCAGGTCAGTGAAGTTAAAAATAACAGGTCTGCAAAACTCTTAAATGCAAATACCTACTTTAGAAAGCCCAAAAGTGAGGTTCCCATGATATATATGCCAACTATAAATTGAATGTATCAAAATCACATTTTGTTTTTACACAGAAAGACAGTGTGAACTCCCTAGAAGCCACATAACACAGATTTCATTTTTGAGAAGAAACTAGGATAATGAGAAAATCACTAGAAAAAAACAAGAGACAGAAAAATTCAGTCAATCTCCTATTCCATCAATATAAAGAGATATTCCAAGAGTTTTGCATTTTCCCTTTTAAATGGTAATTCAAAAAAAGCAAAATAGATAGAAACAATGCCAATCCCAATTACTGCCATATTTTGGGTAGGCATAGATGCTCCATGTGTGCTTTGAGATTGCTGTACTTGTTATAAAGATGATTTACAAGTAAGTTTGTTGTCTAAAATAAGCTTCAGGTATACCACTTCATGAAGAAATAGAATTAGACCACAATAAGCACTAATACTTTGTAATCATCTCATAATAAAAACATATAAGTAAATATTTACTCTCTCCATTCAGAAATTATATAATTATAAAGTATGGTTGTATTGCACATTGAGCACAAAAGATAAAAATAAACAGTAGCAATATTTATAAGGAATATACAATGATATGTAGTTGATAATAACACACAATGTCTAATCAAACAGGCATTTTAGTTACAATAGCCAAAATATATCTACTTGCATATGGATGAAGTATACAAATGGTAATGGTTAGAAACTAGTAAGATATAATAATATTTGTTTCTGGCATCAGTTAAGTTTGTTGAAATACATATAAGAATGAAGGATAAGTTTGGGGTGTAAGTGTTCTTAAATACTTGTGCCAGTTGACTGTAATAGGTGCTTACATAAAATAAGATAATGAGCTACCTGGACAGCAGGAAATCCAACGCCCTTACTTAGACTGACCATCTTATGTGACCTGAGTGAATTACCTAAATAACTTACCAATCATGCAGCATTTACGTCCTGCATGATACTTCATAACTTCCACAAATGTTTACAGAAGTTCTATAAAGTAATAATCATCCTTATGTTAGGGAAAAAAACATGATTAATTAATGATTGTTTATTAACTTACACTGTAAAATAGAGCCAGGAATCAATCTGGCATCTGTGTGAATCATAAGCCCATTTCTTCTTGATGAGACTTGATGTCACAAAAATCTCCATGTCTTTCTTAATTTTTTCCTAAATGAACTCATTTATTTCTCCTAACGCTATCAATTTCTATATTCTTTCCTTACTATGGGGTAAAACTGTTTCAAACCACCCACCCATATCTCTTCTTTTAAGATGTCTCTTACAACTCATTGATCTTGTAACTGTTTTTGTATACGATGAATATTTTAAACATCCTTTTCTTGGTTTTCTTTTTTTTCTACACATTCTATTTTTGGATTTTGTGACAAGTCATATTTTACACTGCTTAAAGAGAAAAGCAATGATAAACTTACACCGCTGATGATGGCTGTGTTGCAGTGACATTAATTAGAAGAGGTATAAGCCTGAACCTCTGCTTTATAATCAGTGCTAAAAGCCAATGTTACTCCAATGCAAAGCAATATAATAAAAACACTCCATAAATAAAAAAATTGGATTAAAAGTTTGTTATAGTGGAATATTGTAAATGTTATAATTAAAATTAAAATGTTATAGTATTTTCCTATAATTTCTATAGATTTTTAATGTTACTTCAATTATTCAAAAAAGTCAGAAAATATATTAAAATAAACACTATTGTTAAAGATCATTATGAACTAAAATTAAATGTAGGTGTATATACATAAAATGTAAGTGTATAAACATATATGTGTTTGTTCTTAAAAGTAATGATTTTTTTTCTGGCAAGTATAATTTTTTATTATATGTAATTTTCAATAGAATTATTCACAAAATGGAAATTTTTTCTGTTTTTTTTAATTTTACAAACAAATTTCTAAAATTTTTCATCTTTGATTTTATGTGCATATATTAAAATGTTAACAAATCTTATAGGACAAAGTTTTACAAAATTATTCAGTTATAAATTGTGTAAGAAAACAAGCACCATACTGTTTCTGTGAAATTTCTATCTAGATGTAAAAATACTTAGAAAGAGTAAACCATAAATAAACAACTTAGCAATTTAATATCAACCAAATTGCCTTTTTTATAAGTTACTACTTTGATATTTCATGACAAAATTTTACTTTTTAATTTTTGTGTGACCCACTTTTCTATAAAACAGATAAAACATCAATTTGTTGGATTTATGGAACTTTATGAGTAAAACAAGCAATCTAGCAAACCAAAAAAGCTAGATATCTCTTCATGTGGGAATGAATAGGCATACTCTTATCACATCTCACCAGTGAAAGGAATAGCCAATAAACTGAGCAAAGAGGGTTCTACTCTACTCTTGACTTAAATAGCGCTGTATCTTCTTGAGTTTTCAGTGCCTATTTTAAAATCAATTTTATTGAAAATTATTTTACATCTAAAAAATTCCTCCATCAAATGCACACTTCAGTTAATTTGTAATCACTTTACTGAGTGCAACCATCATAATAAATCATTTTTGAACATTTTCTTCTGCAGATAATATCCCTCAATATCATTTCTAAAAAAATCCTTATTCTCATTCCAACATTAGCCTCCCACCAACCACCTCTGTTTTCCTCTACATTTGTCTTTTCTAAGTATTGCTTTTGTGTGTGACTTCTTTCATCAGCATACTATTTGTTGTAGAAATAATATATCATTCTTTCATTCCAGGAATCTGTGAAAGTTATACAAAATCTCTCACAATGCTGTTGTAAAAACAGTAAATAGACCTCAAAGACTTAGTAAAGAAAACGTTTAAATCTTGAAACAACAAATTTGAAAATTTTGATATGATTTTTAAATATAGTCCATCTTGGCATACCATTTATTTACAGAGAACCATTTTAAATAAAAGCAATTATACATTATAAATGTCTGTTTAGACAGAGAATAAAATGAAATGAATAAAGGAAAAGTAAATTTGACACTAATGTGCTATAAGTCTTTTAAAAATATATATTACTGGTTAGTTTATAGGCTGCATTGCATTTTAATTATGCTTTTTGTCAAGATCTTCAATATTTGATCAGTTCATGAATACAGGTCTTTTCCATGAACTTTTTCTGTTTTCTGAAAATGCAGTCTGACACAATTCCCTTAATTTATTTTCTCTCATGGGCACAACTCAAGCTGTTAAGGCAATTTTATTTAGCATATTATAAAACCTGAGTAATGTTTAAATATGATATATGATGTTGAGCATAGAACATATAATTTCCATTTCACTTTTGAAGTTTTTATTGATGATATAAATCTATATGATTCTGCAAGGGATAAGATTTCTGTTTACTACTTTGGTAGAGTGGATAATGTAGGATTCACTTTCCATTTCTACCAAGCATCTCTTGCCCACGGATTCAACAAGAGTAGGAATTCTTACAATTGATAAGACCAAAAATTGCACCAAGTAAATAATCACAAACTGGGTTACCAGTATTCCCAATTTAATTATAAGGCAAATATTCCATTTGTCATCTAATCTTATCATAGGCTTTAATGGACTAATTTGTTATTTTAAATCTGGTGATCCAAAGTCTGACAAGTTCAAACATGTTTCACTTTATTATATACTAAACTTTATTTAATCTAAAACTGTTTTTATTTTAAATTTATTTATTGTTACTGAGGTAGCATCATTCCACATCTTTGATTCTTGCCCATGGTTTGGCAGTATGAAAATCTTCTCCTTAGGTGAAGTCACCATAGAACTCTACCACCAAAGCACTCACAGTCCTTCACCACAGCCCATTGTGCCTTCAGTCTCCTAACTTGAAGCCTCACAAATGATGCTACATTAACATGGCAGAATATTCCCTGAATTAGCAAAAACAATACCCAATTAGTATTTGCTGTTGGAACAATGTTATTGAACTAACAGTCATAATGAATGTAAAAGAAACTATAAATGTGTTTGTGTATCTGTGTGTGTATACATATATATATATAAACATATATACACACACTTTTATATGGTTCTAGAGTACAAATAAAATAGATTTGTACTGTTTTTGTCTAGTGAGTTCAAAATTTATATAATAGTTTATAGATGTTTATCTCTTATAAAATATTAGTGTCTTTCCATATTAGTGTTTTACTTCCCAGATCTGATAGTGAAATTATTCACTAGGAACACAGTAAGTTCTTGCTTTACCAAACTGGAGATAATGTGGTGTGACCAGTGATAAGATAAGAAAGTCATTGATTTTTCCTTCCAAGGAAGTGCTCAGATGAGGCACTAGTGTCTGAAGCAAAGCAGAAAATCATTTCAACAAACCACTGTAAAGAGGGTGCTTATCTGGCAAAGTTAGAAGAGCAAACTTGTTTCCTTTTCTCTATGGGATGTATGGATTTAATGTGAACAAAGTTCTGACTGCCTTAATTTATTACTATTTCATTCTCCAGTTGTTACTCATTTTGGAACAATGACTGAATGTTCTCATAGGGAAGATCCTGATGAAATCTCATAAGTCAGCAAAATGCATTTGAAATTGGAATCAAATAATCAGGCTACAAAGCTAAAATACATTTTCCTAGAATAGTCAGCCTATGGTTTATGCCAAACACAGAATTTTGTTATTTTTTACGTTCTTTAATCAGTCCAGCAATTGGTACAAACATTTGCACATATGATTCCATATTGTTATTCATACTAATATAAACATCAACTGTTGCCCTCAAGGTATTGATTTATAATTGTTTTTATGTCATTACAGACATTAATGTATAACTCCAATCTGATTTTTGTGATTTCGAAGGTTTCTGTACTAAAAACTTAGCATGTCAATGTTTTCCAGTTCCCAAAATAGTGTTGTTCCTGAAATAGTGTTGCCTTGGTACAAAAACTTTCCAGTGTTCTTTGTTGTGAAAACAAGAATCTTAATTATTCGAAAATTATTATTCAGAAAATATTATTTTAAAGTTTGAAAGGGAAAATATGAGAAATCACAAGAATTAGGAAAAGGTGTTTAAGAATTTGCTCACATTTTCCTTCCAAGTCCTACAAATTTGGGATACTACTACTGGAATAGTGAAAGGCAGATGTCCATACAATGTGCAGTTCATTTGCTGCATTCCATCAGCATTCTATGACTTAGCTTCCTGCCTTTTTGATACTTCTTAATGACTGAAATACTTAAGTAAAATCTTTGCCACTCAATAACATAATCTTGGAAAAATGTGCATGTTCTGTTTTGTATTACTTTCTGTTTTTAATGTGAAAATGAAGGATGCTTGACTGTGTCTTACAGTAATCAGAGTCACTGCATGGACAAAGTAAGTATATCTGGGACGGAACTACCTCATTCAACCAATGAGTATCAATTAATGTCAAGGTTACTCTCACCTCAGAAATATTTTTCTTAGCTGTTTATCATGACCTCAATTTAAATACAGAACAATGATGTAAAAATATGGCATATGTCCCAAAGTAACCACCCTCTCTGAAAATTAATTGATGATCTTGAATGAATATTTGAAATATATCTTAAGCTTACTTCATTCAGTAAATATATGTTTCTAAAGTCCATTGAACTATACAATCTAACATTTCTCCTAAATATAGCATTCAAGTTGATCATGAACTGTTATAAAAAGTATTCCTATTAAGGATAAAGGAAAGGAACCATGATAGAGACAGAGATTGAGGAAGATTGCTGCAGTAGTGAGACCAAGAAGAGAGGGGGTGGGAGGGAAAGGACTTGGAGAGACAGAGAGCTAGAGAGAGAGATAGATAAAGAGAACCCCAGATGAGTAATTGTCATATTTTCACAATTAATTGTATTATATGTCCTGAATGTTGTCAAATGTGACGTTTATAAAGATAAGTAGCATTCATTGTGAAGATGTTTTAAAATTGTATAGTCAAAGTAAATTGTTCTGAATATCTCATTTTGAATAGTAGTTGAATGAGTCAATCTTTTAAAAATAGTTTGAATTTTTAATATGACTATTAATCATATCTCTATCATTCATTTATATCTATTCAATCATATAATTTAGTTTATTTTAAATAAGTATTGTTCCATGTTTAGAAGACTAAATATAAAATTTGAGCTTAATTTCTAGACTAAAATGCCATAATTTTCCTAAACCAACTGGGAGCTTTTCAATTATTTAGTGACAGGTATTACTTATAATGACAACCAAACATCCCAAAGAGAAAAATATCTTCAGATGAGATTACTAGGAATATCAGAAATTCTCTCTTAATTCCTCTCTACTGTTCATTACTGATGTGTAACAGTATGTGTGTTGTTATAATATTGGGCATTAGCAAAACGGAGAGAAGAGTGGATATTATTGTCATGAGTAGTGAAAGTTATAGGCAGTAGATTTCATGGAAAATTAGTCCTCAGAATTAGGTTTCAGATATAGTATTTCTTGCTCCCATGAAGTTGTTCTGTATGCCAAAACCAATAGAACCTGTACTGTTTTCTTTTAAAGATCTCTTTCAGCACCATTTTACCCTGGTTACATTATGGAAGTCACCATTAACTCACCAGGGCTTCTGTGTTGGTGAGAATGAGTGAAAAATCCTTCTTGTTTCCTCTAATTAAGTAGATATTTACAATTCTGCTGAAGATTTTTAGATCAACTATAAATTGTTTATCAAAGAATTTTGCTTGCTCCTTTGTTTTTGTTTATCCTCTATCTCGGTTCATTTCTTATAACTTGGCTTTCAAAGAGAGCAATTTGTCAATATGAATTAATTTGTAGTACAAGATATTTTCAATATGGTCAAACAATATAAATTAATAGAGTTATGCTTTTACTAAAGTCAGAGTAAATTATAAACTGACCAGTGAAAGCAAATGGACTATGAATTGTAAGGATCATTTGATGCAAATATCTTTCCATAATAATACCTCATAAAGATGTGGCATTTGAGTAGTATAATATTTGTTTGTGAGTGTCCAGAGATGTAACTCAGACAGCCATTACATGGAATTGTGCTTTAGGGTCCAATATAGGTATAGTGAAAATAGACTCACATCTTCCTTTTTTGTTACCTGGTTGTTTGATCTAGAAAAATACTGTGTAGAAAATACACATTTTCCAAAGAGAGATTTCTGTATTTTTTATGTTAGATACTGTGATTATACATAGACTTTTCTTTTACCTTCTGTTTCACAAAATTTGCATATGAAAATAAATCATCTGAAGTAACTCTCTTAGGTAAAATGCATGTCTAATTATTAACAAAAAAGATCTAATATTATTTACATAGTTAAATATTCAATGCATCCCCTCAATATTTTGTAGATGGCATTTTTCTTTCTATATTCAATCCATGTGCTTACATCCATATGGGTTATTTTCTGCCAGCTAAAACAAAAATCATATGATTTCCTAAAGGAAGACAAGGGAGGGGAAAACACGATTTCATACTTCTTTTGGAATTTTCCTTTGAATTATATTAACACAAATAAAGCAATTTCGATGTGGCTCTAAAATTGGTGTCAATTGATATTTTGTAGGTAAATATAATACTATCATGATAGTACCAATTTCTGTCACATCCTCCCTACTACTCCAGCTGCTAACACTCAACTACAAACACACATCTCTGTGCCTGAGAAAATTTTCTCCAATTTTCAAGGAAAGCCATGCTAATCCCCCACTCCCTCTCCATCTATATACACAGACTAAGCAAAATATGCCCGAGATTTTGGAGATGAATGGACTATCTAAATTTTTATGTAAAATTCTCCTTTTTCTTTTATCTCTTTTTAATTTTTTTTTCTTATTTCTGTTAAAGGTTGGCAAATTTTCATGGCTATTAAAAATACATCAAATTACATGATTTTAATGGAACAAAAATAATGTTTTAAATGGTATTCTATCTATTATATCTGACTTCATATCTTTATAATTTGCTTTGGATCACTGTGAAACTGGCATCCCTTACCTAAGCTGATAAATGATGTGTCAGTATTATCAATTTCTATATGTTCTTCCATAATCACAAAAGAGTCCCTTTTCCATGGTAATGCTCTTTCTTAGGGGTAGGACTTTACAAAGTGTAATAGCATGCTCCTTAGTTTAGATTGAAATCCTGGCATGTTCCAGATCATTGAACCTATAATAATTTTACTAAAATTACTGACTACAAATTTCCCTCCCATTATCTAATAAGCAACTATGTCTGTTCACCAAACCTTATTAACGTCATGCCATCAATATAGTGAATTAGTGCATAATGGTGGGAAAATATCATAATGCAGGGTTGTGTATACACACTGTGATGGGTAGTAGTTCTATCAGTAGTCTTTATTGACATCATATTTCATAACAAAACTCAGTGACATAAGCTGATGATTTGTTTATTTCCTCATGCCTCACTCATATAGTATTTGGGTAGTCTAGACTAATAAGTTCATTTTTATTTTAGACTGTTTCTTGTTATCTTGTTCTTCTAAAGATGATGGTTTGGCAGAGTATATTCTTTGTCTGTAATGGCAAGATATTCAAGGAACTCTCTATGACAGTAAGTATTTCAAACTCTGTTAAAACTTTATAGTTTCCAAAACCCTGCTAACTTGAGCAAGTCATATACCAAACCTATATCCATAGAAAAAAGAAGCATCCCCCTAACTTAGTTGTTGAGTGATTATTAAATGATTAAATCTTTTGTCTGTTATGTTTTTCAATCACTATCCACGTTCCTCATTCATGTAGAATATATCATAACAAAACTATCCAAATTCTCATCCAAATCCAAATGAGATACTTTGCTCCAGAAACCATGAAGTAAAAAACAAGCTTTCTGTTCTCCATACGTACAATATCCCAGGTTAAACAAAAAATGTTCTCAGAAACAGTTATTGGTGAATAATAGGATTTGTTGACATTTTATTCTTTTTTTTTTTAGATTGCACACACACACAAATATATATCATTGTCTACCCAGAGGTTCTTCCACCACTTTATCTCTTGAGCCATCCTCTTAATCTCTTGTGTTCATCCTTCTCCCAATTTTACCCCCACCCCCTCTCTTACTCTTGCTCCATTCTGTTAAGTTAGTTTTACATTTTCTCTGTTCTTTTGTTTGTTTTATTTCCCCTATATATACCACATCTAGTTAAGATCATCCAGTATTTCTCTTTATAAACAAACTGTTTTTCTCTGGAGGAGATGAAGGACAAATGCAGTTCAAACTATAAAATCTTTGCATGGCATCTTTTGGAATTCCTCTCCTGTGATACAAATTCTGCTACAAATGCAGGTACATTTAGCATTTACTGTATCATCTCTTGGAGAAATAGTGTATAAGAAATGGATTCTGCTGTAACTAACCATGAGCAATTATGGATCTGTTTTCTGGTGCAGAGATCTGTTTCCTCATAATGTGTGTGTGTTTGTGTCTGTGTATGCGCATACATAAGTGTGTATAGTTATGTACATTACTTATTTGAAGTTTTTTTCTCCAAGGAGTACCTTCACTTGTTCTTTCTCCATTGCAGGCATGCATTGAAAAGTATTCTATAAATATTTTTCTGACATTTTTAAGTGAACTTTACTAGAGAGGTTTCTCTGAATACTTTATTTCCTAAATTTTACCTTCCAGAAAATATAGCTTTACTTTTCAAGACATAGTAATAGAGACTTCTACATTGTTTAAGCTGGAGAAACAGTTTCCACTGACATTTTCAGCCATTTTTTACTATAATCTGTATTCCTAAATACTTATGATTATTCTATGAAAAGTATAAATGAATAAAAATTGCTTACTGTTTTCAATATCATCATCACATTGAAACATGTAAATGGTAGCATTCTTCAGATTTTGATGTTTAGATGAAATTGTTACTTTCATTTTTAACTTTATAAATTAATGGTACATATATGTATATATATTTTTACAAATTTGTATACCCATAAGTTTCTCCCACCACCTTGTCATCCATGAACAGTCCTCTTAATCACTGTGCTCATCCCTTCCCCAATTTCAAACTCTCTCCCCATCCTTCAGTTCTCATGTCAATTTTAGTTTTAATTTTTTCTTGTCCTTTTGTTGGTTTGCTTTTCCTATATCCCACATATAGGTGAGATCATCCAGTATTTCTCTTTTTCTCTTTGGCTTATTCACACTAACATGATTCCTTCTGGTCCATCCATCATATCACAAATGCATTAATTTGTCTTTTTTGATTGCTGAATAATATTCAATTGTGTAAATATACCACAGCTTTCTGATCCATTTATCTGTTTTGGGAAATTTGGATTGATTCCAAATCCTGGTTATTATAAATTGTGCCATGATTAATATCAGAGTACAGGTGTTCTTTCGACCTAGTGTTTTGTTGTTTTTGTTGTTTTTTTGTAGATTACCAGAAGTGGAATTGTTGAATTGAATGGTAGTTCCATTTTTAGTAGTTTGAGAGTCCTTCACACAGCTTTCCAATGTGGCTGGACCAGTTTGCATCCCCACCAGGGTTGTAAGAGTGTTCCTTTCTCTCCACATTCACACTAGCACTTGTTGTTGTTCTTTTTTTTTTTTTTGATACAAACCATTCTTACTGGTGTAAAGTGGCATCTCATTGTGATTTTGATTTGTATCTCTCTAATTATTTGTGATGTTGAGCATTTTTAAAATATGCTCCTTGTTGTTTGTATTTCCTTTTTAAATATATGACTTTTTAGCTCTTCTCATTTTTTAATGGCCTTTCTGCTTTGTTGTTAAGTTGTAAGATTTTTTTTATGAATCTTTTATATCAATCCCTTATTGCTTGTATGGAGAACAAAATTGTTTTCCTCTTTCAATTGGGTGTTTTCTGTCTTGGTTATTATCTATTTTGCTGTTCAGAAACTTTTTAGTTTGATGTAGTACCAACTGTTTATGTTTTCCTCCATTTTATTAGCATCTGTAGGTGTGTCCTGAAAGAGGTTTCTAAGATGTAAGTCTTGGAATATTGTGCCCATATGTTCATCTATGTATTTTATGGTTTCCGGTCTTACATCCAAATATTTTATCCATTTTGAATTAGTTTCTGTGCATGGTGTGAGGAAGTAGTCTAGATTCATTTTATATATAACACATCTATAATATATATTCATGTATATGTTTATACATATATATATGAGACAAGTTTTCCCAGCACCATCTCTTGAAAAAATTATCCTTGTTCCAATATATATTCTATGCTCTTTTGTCATAGATTAGTGAAAAAAAGATGTCATTTTTTTACTTTTGATTCTGTTCCATTGGTCTGTCTGTTTCTGTTTCAGTACCATGCTGCCTTAATTATTATGGCTTTGTAGTACAAATTAAAGCTTAGGAATGTAATATATTAATTTTCTCTCTTCCTAAATGGGAGAAATTTGACTATTCAATGTTTTCTGTTGTTCCAAATTAATTTTTGTAATATTTGCTTAATTTCATTAAAGTGATTGTCATCATCAATCATTCATGATTGATTGGCAATAATTCATGATTTTCTTACACAAAATTCTTTATTCTATTATTATTTCAATGAAAAGAGCCCAGTTCTCCAGTTTTAACAATGTTATTTAAATAATTTTGTAATATTTCTTTCTGCTCTTATTCACAGTTACATTAAACACATTTCCAACTTATTAAGTTGTTTCTGTAGAGATTTTTTCCCTATCACTGAATTCAGCCATGACCTTAAATTACCATTATTTTAATCACATAATAATTAGATTTGCATTATTTCTCCATAAAGTGTCTTGCGATATTTTTTGTTAAGATTTCATTAGTGTGTATTATTATTTAGATTTCCTCCATCTATGGGTTGTCAGCTCCATTAAATGTCAAATATCCTAAAAGATCCAAGTACCCTACAGAGAGTTAAATTGACACTCAAGTGTATGTTATATAAAATGAATGAGGAAATGTATGACATGATTCTCTTCTTCCCTTGCAATTATCAAAAAAATCACAAGTGATTATCATATTTACTTTTCATTACTAGTTAAAAAACATGTTTAAAAGATAAAAATCTAACTAAGAAGATATGAGCTAAAAATATTATGTTTGATCACCTTGTAAATTGTTTTTTAATTTGGTGTTTGCTAACATTGCATATTTATTTTTATACACAAGCATAGTACCTATTTACTAAGCTACTTTATTTTATATTAATGTGCCTTCTACTTCTTCAATAGTCACAATTTTCCATTACTTTTCCCCTATCATTGCCTGTTACAATATCAAAAGCAGATATTGTATTATCTTACTTGAATAAAAAAGCCAAAATTGTAACATCTGGAATAAATACTCACCATACCCCTTACCATTACCTATGCAGTCAGTACCTTATCCTAGGGAATAGAGTGGGAATAGTTTGGATGAGGCTTCAATTCACAGAATTCATAAACTCATCATTATTCATTGTTAAATGAGTAAAAATTACATTATAGAAGTTTTCTATTCAGTTTTAAGCTACAATATATACGGACATCACTCTATGAAATGGACATATTTGTTCTATGTATACACATTAGAAAGAAAACACTTGCTCTTTTGGCTGTCTTGTTAACATTTACTCATCTCACATCTCTTTAAATATAAGACCCTGATAAAATCACTTTAATGGAAGGAAAAGTTTTGAAGTTAGACATGTTAGCATTCAAATTTAACTTTATCCTTTATTATCTGCTTGTCATGTCATTCCACTAGTCCATAATTTTCTTATCTGTAAAATGGAGATAATAATATAAATTAGCTTGTAGAATTTGTTTTGAAGATAAGTGCTATAATTTCTGAAATTTGAAAGATATATTGGCAAGTTTCTAACGTTTCATTTTAATATGAGCATAACATATGAATCCTAACTTCTTCCCATTTGATTGACATAATAAATCATCAGCGATTTGGCCAACAATATCCATCAGTGTTTGAGTGAGGTGCACTTAGCTAAAGACAAAAATTGTAGACCTATGTAAGATAGAGTTTTAAGTTTCATCTCTAACACATCGGAAACAAGTTTTGGAGTCAGACATACTTAAATTAGGTTGAGATTTTAGGTTCTTTGTATTTCTTTTTAAATAGTATCACTTATATTGTGATAATACTGATTGAAAACACTATGTTGTACATTGTAGTTATATGTTAACACAAAATATCCACCACCAAAGTACCCATAATCTTCCTTTGTATTTCTTTGAACCATTTTATCTTTTTGCTTCCCAGTTCCCACATTTCTACTCGACAGTCTCAAACTTTGTCACATTTCTTAGTTTTGTTTTTGTCTAGTTTTTTTTTTGTTTTAATTTGTTTTATTACTCAATCTTCCTCTATGAGCGAACTATATAATTGTCTTACACTCTCTGACTTATAGTTTTCAGCATATTTCTCTCAACTTGCATACATATCTGCAAATGATCATCTTTCATTTACAATTATACCTGAGTAATATTACATTGTGTATGTATAATACATCCTCTTTGAGACTCACCTGTCCTTGACACTTAGGTTGTTTGTATAGCTTGATTTTTTCAAATAATGATACAGTGATCATAAAAGTGTATATATCCCCTTGAATTAGAGTTTTTACAGTATTAGACTCTATCCCTAGGAGTGGAAGTGTTAGATAGTATTGCTTTATGTTTTCCATGAAGGCTATTCTAGTCTTCGTTCCCACTAATAATACACAGGGGTTAATATTTCCTCACACCTTTGCTAACACATTTTGTTTCTGTTCTATTTTGCAAAGGCCTTCTTTATAAGTGTCAGGGGATATATTGTGATTATGAATTGCATTCTCCAGATGTTATATAAAGTGCAATTTTTCATGAGCCTTTTAGTCATCTATATATGTTCTTTAGAAAGTTATTTTTTTGAAATGTCTACAACTCATTTTTTAAAACTATGTGTTTGTATTTTGTTGAGTTTTATGAATTCTTTGCAAATACTGGATAAATCAGGACCTTGTTTGTTTATGATGCACAAATTGTATCTTCCATTTGATAAAGTGTCATTTAATTTTATGTTGTGTAAAGTTTTTTGCTTTTGTAGTCCCTTTTATTTTTGTTTTTGTTTCCCTTACCTTTGAGATTGAGTCCCCAACCATCTTTGAAGCCAATATACTGTCATGCTTTTCCACGGTTTTTCCTAGATACTTTATGGTTTCAGATCTTACACCCAAATATTTTATTGTCCAAGATTATAGTCCATTTTCATTAATTGCTTAATGAAGTTTAGATTCTATGCTTAACCTAACATAGCTTAATGTGTTGCTTATTCCATTTGACAACAAACCTCCAACAGATGGTATTTTATGGGTTCATATCAAGAACAGTCAAGCCTTTAATTCCTCTGTTACATTCAAGCCTTCAATTCCTCTGTTAAATGTAAATTGTGCAATCTCTTCTTACATTTGACTATATCACTTTTCATTTTATGACAGTATCTTTCACTGTGCAAAAGAAGTTGAACTCAGTGTTACTCCAATTGTCTTATTTTGCTTTTGTTTATCTTGCCAATGCGGCCAAGTTCCAAAGACATCCTTGAAGTCAATGTTGCAAAGCATTTGCCTATTTTTTTCTATGCAATTTATGGTTTCATATCTCACCAATCAAGTAAGTCCTTGATACATTTTGAGCTAATTTTTGTGCATGGTGTGAGATAATGGTCTAGTTTGATTTTTTTCATTTGAACAACTGTCCAGTTTTTCCCAACACCATTTATTGAAGATGATTTCCTTTCTGGTTTGTATACGTCTATCAAAAAATGAACTGTCTATAGATGTTTGTTTACTTCTGTGTTCTCAATTCTATTCCATTGGCCTTTGTGACCATTTTATTCCACTACAATACTGCTTTCATTTTTATAATCTTTTGATTTAACTTGAAGTCTGCATAGGGACATAACGGGCATGACAGAATAGAAGAGAGAAAAAGAAGAAAACTTATTTAAGACTCTAATCTTTTTATGCCAAGATTCTTTTTAACTCTTCAGGTTCTGCTGCACTTCCACATAAATTTCAATAGTGTTTATTCTATTTTATTAAGGAATGCCATTGAAAATTTGGTAAAAATGGAAGTGAACATGAATATTGATTTGAATAAGTGATTATTTCAACAATGCTAACCCTTCCAATCCACGAGAAGAGAATATCTAATGCATCACTTTTTCTGTCTTCTGTTTCTTTTAACAATATCTTATTTTTTCATTGTACAGGCTTTTACATTCTCTTAATTTATTCCAACCCATTTAATATTATTTGATTGCAGATCAATTTGTTTTCTTCATGTTTGTATCTTCTGGTTTGTTGCTTGTTTATAATAATACAACAGGGTTTTTGAATATTGATTTTGTAGCTTACCATTTCAACATATATTTTTTGCTAATAAATTTTTAAAGACATCTTTGACAGCTTAATTTCTTCTTTACCACTTTGCAAATTCAGATGTATTTTCCTCTTGTTTTAATAATCCAGTTAGGCTTTCCAATGGATAAATACTGAAAATGCATATCCTTGTCTTGTGTTTGCTCTTACAGAACAAAATTTCATTTTTTCACCATTTCTGTGGGCTAGGTATATTTTAGATATTTATATCTATATGCCTTAAGTGATAAATTGATAATTTAATTGCAAAAGAATAGTTTATAAGGGAGTTAATTTCATGGTCAAAACTTAGAAATGCACTTGTGTTCAGTTTTATTTTGTGAAAGTATGAACTGGGTATAGGTTCCCATCTGAAATTCCTCTTTTGATATTCATGCTGCTACTGATAATATTGGTAACACAAAATAATAATCATTGTTTTAAAATGTTTGATTACAAGGAACTTGAATTGTTTCAACAGATAATGTCATCAAACTAACTTTATAAATAAGGGAACAGAAGCATGGAGTCCTTTTGAAGAATGTATAAGTTTACATAACTAGGTAGTAAATGAACTCACTTGAACAGACTTGAACACAAAGTTAAAACTACCACATTATCTTGACCTAGAAATGTAGTAGGTCCATAAATTTAAAAAGCCTGATGATGGTCTTCCCACGGAAATCAACATCAATTGAAAATAAATCATTTGCATCAGTTGTTTTTGTTACTGCTGAGAAGTAGGTAGTGTTCTTCTCTAACAGGAAAATGAGGGACCTTGTTTCCATGGAGATGCATGGGCTTCTAGAAAACTCTATTCCTTTTCACTGCTATTAATTTATTTTCAACTCTGAAGGGGATTGTAAAATTTTCAATATTTCTCCCTATCTCTTTCTTTTGCTTTTCTTAATAGTCTTACTGAAAAAAAAAAAAAAATCCATATTGCAACTGGAACTTGGACATATCTCAGTAAGGTTGTACTTTGCAGATTGTCTGCTCTTAGTTTACTATTGGAACTTAAAAGTCACATTTAATCATTATAGCACCAGTTTTCTCTACCTCAAAACTACTGACATTTTGTGCTGGATAATTCTATGCTGTTGGTACTGTTTTGTGGATTTCACTTACTTAGCAAGATTTCTAGACTTTGGGTACTGAATACCAATTACATCCATCCAGTTATTATAACTAAATGTCCCCTAGGTTGCAAAATCATCCCAGTTGAGGACATAATTTAAATACATAATTTAAGTACATAAATTAAAACATAAAGTACACAATGAGATCAATTTTACTACAGTGAGACAGACATTTGACATTGTGATTTCAGGAATTGTTCCTTAAAAATAAAGTTAGCTAATTAGACAGAATATTTTATTTCTAGATGTATATCACAATGTTGCCATATACCTAATTCAAGCATGAGCTAGATCTCAAACTTGCTCTATACGTTTTATATTAATTATAGCAATATCATCAGATAGGAAACTATAAATCTTGCCTTATTGTGGGGGACCCTCTGCATCTGTCCAGTACCTAATACATGGAGTACAATTAGAGAAAGAGATAAGGAAACTCTCACAGCAAAATCCTGTGAGAAGGAATAATGAATATTGAAAATACAATAAATGACAGGATTTTGAGGAAAATTGATTTTTCCCTATATTTAATTTTGCCAACAAATTTGTAATAAGGGAATAATGTACAAAAATCAAAGGCTGAAAAGAAAGCTTTATACTACATTGAAAAATATAATTACTTTTTATTAAAAATTCCAAATTCCAGCTATCAGTCCATTGATAAGATATAAATGGTCACAACTGGAATAATACAGAATAATGTATTCTTGCTTGACACTTTACCACCATATGACTCAGAAAGAGATTAATTATAGATTTGAGCTTTAGTACAGGCAATTGATGAAATTGACATTTGAAATATCTTCCTTTCCCTCTTTTTTCCTTCTCTCACTTCTTTTTTACTCTCTTTTTTCTTGGAAGGAACCATGACAAACTGAACTCTGTTTTCTGATGCCAAAAAATAAATAATTCTGTTTCCATCTGTGATACCTCGGTTATCTTGCAGTAGTTATATTCTGCTTCTTTGGGAGGTATTTCACCACTGAACAATGATGAAGCCTTAAGCTTTCTTTTCAATACAGAGAATGTCTCTTGTATTTTATCACTGAATATTCTTTGAGATGTGTCAGTTATAAATGTCTTTAATTATTCTATTTCCACTAGATCTTTATTATCATTTTAAGACTTTCTTGAAAAACATTGTTAAACAAAAGTGTTTCTTAAATTTACTGTTCAAAATTTTTTAAAAAAATATTAAAAAATGATGTTTTAAAAATATCCTCTTTGTTTTTCTATTTAAGCAGTAACAAGATTTTACTTGCACTTTGAAACACCAAACTAACGTATAATAAAATCCAGAGTTCAAGCTCCAGTTCATTTCACAGTAAGATCTGCTTTTTTTCTACTACTATACAATAGATTTCCAATAAAATTCCCTCCTTCCCTTCCTCCCTCCATCCCTCCCTCCCTTCCTCCTTTCCTCCCTTCCTCCCTTCCTCCCTTCCTTCATTCCATGTTGTATTTATCTTTTTAGTTTTTTTTATTGTATTGACATAATATTTGTTTACATTATTGTTTATGTCCAGCGGTATAGGTTACCCCACTTCCTGACCTTACTCCTTTTCCAGTGTTGTTACTGTAACATTACCACCACCACAGCGCATATAGTTCACCACCATGTTTCATTATGGTACCTTTCCACTTTATGTTTGACCCTCCATATTCTCCTCTCCCTCTAAATGTCTCATTTCCATGCTATGTTTGTTTGACTTCATTGACAATTAGCCTTGTTTCTCTATATTCTATATAGAGAAACATTATATTATATTATAAAAAATTATATTTTTTAATTGAATTGGCTTAGAGTAACTCCTTTTAATTCCACACAGGTCATTGCAAAGGGTAGGAGTTTATCTATTTTTATAAATGAGTTATATTTCCTTGTGCATATATACCACATCATTTTGATCCACGCATCTGTTTTAGGGTATTTTGTTTGTTTGTATACTTTGATTACTATAAAGGCAGCTTCAATGAACTTGAGAAAACAAGTTAGCCTTTAAATTAGTGTATTCCTGTTGTACCCAATGTTCTTGCCAATATTTTACATACTCACTGAATATTTTCCATTTATGGAATAAATGGAAATAAATAATTGGAGACTCATTTTTTTCCCTAAGTCTTCAAAAAGAAAATTGAATTCTATAATTTCATGTCTAATTTGTAAATAATTTAAAACCTTCTAATAAGTTCTGTATGAAAGCATAGTGTTACTTTTAGCAATATCCAGTCCCATATTCAGTGTGAGATATTTACTTTTATAATCAATGTAATGTTTCTATAATTTTTTCAAGCAAAATTGGTGACTTATTTTTATCCCATTACCATGAAAATTCAGTCAACATGCTTTTTCATGGAATCCCCATTTTTTTTAGGTAAAGTAATTTATAATTAAAAAATAGACCATTGCGTAGGCTTCAAGTGTGTGATGATTCACACCTATATATATATTACATTATGTTAAGTTGGTCAATTAATATCTAATTCAATTCCCTACCATATAGCTGATTCATTTTACCAAAGTAGCCCTACTCTTTCCCTTTTATGTATCTCCTTAACTGGAAATAAAAGAATGGAGGGAACTACAGGTCCTTATAATTTTAATGTTCCTTTTAAATGTAGTTCTGTAAGTTATGGATTTCATCAGTGTTTTAGAAAATCAAATTTCAAAAAATTTCCCTATTGACACCAAAAGTTCTTTATAATATATTTCTCACATTGATAAGATTAAATTTCTTTCCTAAAAGGCCTAGTAAAAAGCTAATTTCACTGCTTCCTCTCCAACTTGTGAATTACTATTTATTTATTACTATTTATTACTTATAAATTATTACTAGTTTATTTCTCAGACCAGTAAGATTCTTAGTGTTTTATTAATCATTCTGATAAAAGTCTAATATTCTATATTTCTATGGTGATGCAAAAGTATTTTTATACCATTACTCTTTAGTAACAATTAATCCAAAGTTTTTTGCCTACAGAAAATAAGGCAACATCATTTCCAATAATTTTTCCAAAAGTTGCTCATTCTCACGACAAAAATTCCCATAAGATTCATCTTTAGGAGTGACTCAGTCTTTTATTACATCATAATTCAAGACATTCCTGTGTTCTGTTTTCAATCCAGTGCTTTACCCAGAACAGAAATATGTACAGGAAAGTTCATACACCTTTCTATGAATTTGCAGTATTGGTGGTTAAAACATATTTCCTAAATTTTTTGTTTTAAATACTTCTTTTTTGGTGCTCTGAGTTTACAGAGAGTAAGATGCCATAGTATGACTTGGAGTGGAGAAATATGTCTTGCTCAGGATTGAAAAATAATTGCAAAATGAGAAGCTTTACTCAGTGGGAGAGTATAATCCTTCAGCTTATTGAAAAGACAATTTGACATTTCAATTAAAATTTTTTAAAAATAACCATTTTGTGATAATCCAATTTCAAAAATAATCTCACTTTTACTATGTGATCACTGTAAGAATTTATGAATTCTTACAGTAACACCATTTGTACTTATTACAAGAATTATAGATAGCTGAATATCCATAGGAAATGCCTTAGTAAAATACAAAAAGTAAAAAAAGCTCTAGAATATTTAAGCTAGTTTTTTAAAAAATCAACTAGACCTCAGTGCACAGATATAGAAAAATGTGTTCAATTAATTAAATTCAAATTATGTTATATTTATTTTATTTTTATAAAAGAAATTTTTTTATAAAATAAATTCTTTTATTTCTTTTATCTAGCAGCATAAGCATGTATGCTGCTAAACATCAGGAATAACTTTAAATGTTTTAGAAATATTATTTTTTTCCCAATACAACCTTAGAATTGGGACTTTTATCACTACTCTTCTTTTTCTAAAGGTGAGAACAAAGGTAAAGTGTGATTGAGTTACTTGCCGAATATAACACTGCTAGTAAGTAGAAAAATTGATATGTGAACCCAGGTGTTAAAGAGCAACAGGTCACACATATGCTGGACTTATAGGAAAGGACAGGAGACACTGTGCTACAGTCTATGATTGCAAAATTTCACAGAAGATTATTGAAATGAGAATGCTAAATATTTTTGTATTATATTTTCTAATCTTCAGGGATTTCAAAATTCACTATATAGATTTAAATGACAAGTTTTCTGAGAGATTAAAATAACACACTACCATCAAATGTGCCTGAAATAATTTGATGCCTTTGAGGTTTTTTTTATTCTGTAGTCAGCTAGGATGTGCACTCTCAACTAATTACATAAACGTAATTAAATCTATCTCCAAAAAGTTTACATTAAAATAACTTTCTGACAAAAGTTGTAACATTAATAGAAATCCAATTATAGTACATCATAGATAAAAGGTTGCCTAGAACTGTACTAAATCACATACTCTGATTTAAATTCCACCTAAGATTTCCATTATAAATTGAGAGATAATCATACATTTATTTCTTTAATTCTTTTATCTAATTTCCCTGCGTTATTGAGATATAATTGACACATAACATATTTAATGTGTGCAGACTGATAACTTGATATACATTATGAAAGGATTTTCACAATCAATTTAATTAACACTAATTATCTCACATGTTATCTCTATGTCTCTCTGAGAAAACTTAAGACTTACTCTCAGAAAATTTTAAAGATACAACACAGTATCATTAACTATAGTCACCAATAAATATGTTCTGTCTTTAAACTTTCTTCATCTTTTATGCAAAATTGAGTATTTTCCCATAGTCTCATGATTGTTTAACTTTGTATTGCCTTATAGTTGAAAGATTTACAAAGAAAATCAAACTATATATTGAGCTTTATAATAAAAAGTTGAAAATAATATATATTGATGCTAAATGACAGTAACTTCCCGAGACATTATTATAATGAAGGATGTTTTAAATACCTCCTTTGAAACATATTAGATTTGTGTGAGGATGTTGTTAACATAGTCTTCATACAACAAAGGTGGAAGTCTAGGAATAGGATCCCTGGGCATTCATTCTGATATCTTTTCAATACTATCATCAAGTGAATTGACTATTTTTACTCTTTACATTATCACTTTTTGATCTATTAGCTCCCAAATTTAGATTCTATATTATTATTTATTTTTTTGAGGTAATGCATTTTTTTGATGTTATTTTTCCATTCATTTCCACATGGGTCATTTACTATGATTTACATTCCAGTGAGCATCATTGAATATGTGAGACAGATTTTTCTTTTTTCACTCAGTTGAGATTAAATAAAAAACAAATGTTAAACTATTTTTCAAAATGTGTCTCGAGTGTGAATCATCATAGAAGGTTAAGCTTCTCTTCTTCATAAGCCTTCATAGTTAAGGCTATTGAAAGACAAAGTATGAGGACTTTAACACTCCTTTTCCTTATGTCAATTATGTAGAACTCCTGTCTGTTGGTACAATGCAGACCAAGCCATCCTCTATCAGAGTGCATGCCATTTACTTCTCCTTGGCAATGCTTTTCATGCAACAGAACTTCAATATTCAGGACAAGGCAAGTGGAGTCAACTGCTTTCTAATAACTGTAGTCCTCATTGACCTTATTGTCAAACTTGTAGAAGGTCCTGAAAGCTTCCAAAGTATATCCCAAAGTCAGCAGCTGCCAGCTTACAATAAAAAGTGAACATTTCCTTCTAGAAATTTCCTTTCCTGACATTATGTTAGCTTATGTTTCCTATTTATGGCTTACTAATTAGTAGATACTTAATAATAATATAGATTCCAACTAATTCACAAGAATTTTTTAATTTCATATTGGTGAATTGCAGGAAAGTAAGAAGTACATAAAATCAGATATGACATTTTCTGAATTAGTTATCCATAAAGCAGAGAATATACATTTGATTAAGTATCTAACTAACTTCTTAATGGATGAAGGTAATTATACAAGGCAGGATGCACTGGTGTTGTAAACCTCTGTACTCAGTGCAGATTGAATAGATTCTCTATACAAACTTGTCTATTTATGTAAAATGATGCCAGGGGATTCTCAAAATAAAATAAATTAAAATAAAAACCCAATTATTTAAATTGTGAATAAACATAAGTCATTTGAATATTTATTTACTTAGAAGTTTAATTGCAAGATAACAATTTTGGGGGGGATTTTTCTAAACTTTTGAATATTCCTGCTGTGTAACACTACATTACAAAAGCTTGCATGAGGATGATAGCATTGTTTTCAGATTAATGAGAAATATAACCATTTCTTTGGTTAGCCTCACTATAAAATAAAAATCAAAATGTCTCTATGACATGAATTTGCATTGTTCTTTGAAACTGCTTATAAACAGCATGATAATGTATTAAAATGAAGTGATATAATATGGCAAATGGTTATCACAGAAAAAAGTGAAGTCTGTTTCCAATTAACCATAAGTACCCCTAGAATCCTCTTCTAAGATCTATGTTTGTCTTAATGATAAAATGCAGATGTTATTTTTCTGTAGAAGATGAGACTGAAAATTAAAACACTATTTCTAATGCTATTTTCTTCTTTCATGATTATATTTACAAAATTGGTACAATCCAAATTGCTTTCCTTTTATTTCATACTCAACTTTGACTATCTGAGAGAATTAAGAGTTCTGACAGTATGCCAAGAGAACTAAGACCTACAGGGATTGACGAATAATACCCATGAAGAGTTATGAGGAAATTAGCTAAAGCATGAACATAGATTAGAAATATCTTGTTCCCTTTTCTATTATATTATTTTTAGTGAATTTTATTGGAAAAAGTAAATGCTTCACCACAAACATAAAATTTCAATAAGTGTAAGTAACAGTAGAAGATATTGCTAATTTTATATTTTCTTTATTATATATTAGGATAAATCAAATATTCTATGTCTTCCCTATGTATTTTATCAAGATCTTAAACTTTTAGGATTTATTTCTTTGTCATATAACCTTAAAAACTACTGCTTACACCTCAATTTATAAATATCTTTGGGTATGATTTAACATAAGAACAAGCTATGTTAATTTCCCTCTTATATTATAAATTTAAGCAATTTTTGAAATAAGTATGTTAACAAACTACTTGTACATTCATATGACCTTTGTGAATTATTATTATTATTATTATTTTAATACATAAAATTTTAAAATGTTTTTAATCATAAATAAATTTTATTTAACAGGAAGACATTTTTTAAATGCTTGAGCTCCATTTCACATTCATTCCAATTTTTGTTTATTATTCTTAAATTTGTCATATGTGTTTCACATGGATGTTATTCAGACAACTACTTTTCTATACATTCACAAACTAACTTACATCTTTGGTAGCAGAAGTGCATTGTAGATCTGGATCTGCTCCTGAAGTGTCATTCCAGAAGGGGCCCTCTGATTGTTTGAGTCCATTATTTCATCACCAGATGTCTTCAATTTGTGAATGATGAGAGACATGAAATAAATATTACATCCCATGAGAGTGTACCCAGCATTTGTCTCTGGAGCAATGGAAGATGTTGCATTATCACAGTTAGGTCCTCTGGAGTATACAAGTTCCTTCAAGGAACTTATATTGTGTTATGAATTCTAGGTGTTGGTTCTAGGTGTTGGCATGAATTGGCAATACCATAGCCTAAGTAAGTGTTAATAGCAGTGACGTATTATTGGTTTCCATGAATGGGGAACAGGAATTCAGTGTGGTCAGTCTGCCATACAAGGTGAGTTCCAGTCCTCAATTTTTCATCTTTGCCATTGTCAGCAATCACAAGTTTGTGCTACATACTTAATCTGTTTTTCCAGGATCATCCCTCAGGAAAAGGCCCTTGGATTTGAGCTAGGTTTTACTCGTAGGGTATTTATCTAAGAGAATTGAAAACATATGTCAACAAAATCTTATTGAAGTTTAGAATACCATTAAAACCCCTTAATCAAAAGTAATGTAATTGCCATTAATAGGTGAATTGATAAATAAAATGCAGTATAGACATTATAACAGTACAACTTAGTAGTGCAAAGATCAAACAATGGATACACTATGTTATGAATAAAGTTTAAAAATATTATACTAAATGGAAGTTGAAAGCATATTTTGTTAAAATATTTAATAAAATACAGTAATTTTTATATTGCTATGTTGCAGATTTCCTGATTCTCTTGCAGTATGAGTGGAGGGAGTGTCAAATTATGTAAATTTATGAAAAAATTGGGAGGGATTACTATCTTAATTGTGGTGAAAAATTCATAATTACATACATGGTGAAACTTATCAAACTGTACATTTTAAAGATATAAAGCTAAAATTATGACAACTGCAATTCAATTAATCTGTACAAATAAAGCAACACTTTGATTATATGATAGAAGTAAAAAGGGACAAAACGTGATGCAGAAGTCCATCCAAGAACATTTTTGCACCAGTCAATGTGAATGATGATGTTGCCTTGAACATAAAGATATGTCAAGTTCATAATACTTTTATTACAAAAATCAAATACTTGGATAGTGTTTTGATATGTGGCAATGAAAAAAAGGAAAATGTTAAGTAAAGCACTAAGTTCCTTCAGTGCAAATGAAAGATGGAGCTTCCATTGCATTGCTAAGTTAGCCTACAAGGGGGGAGGGGGGAGAAATTTTATAAGGGTAAAGGGGAAATAAAGTAAAAGGCTTTACTTATGATGTTACTATGTAAAAGGAGCCAATTGAATGTTAATTTGGAGTCCAGAAGACTAGTTTCATGGGGTATTCATATTACACAGAGCTTGTAATAATGATGAAATCAAGCAATCCCACCTTAGAAGAGATTATTTATGGAAAATTATATTACAAGAAAAGTTGATTTCTCATTTAAAGCAATGGAAAGTGACTTTTAGAACATTATAAATGAACCTGGCTGTGACTAGACAATTAGTAGATGGTTGTCCTCATTGGTAGAATGTAAATATCCAACAAAATAAAATAGCAAAACCCAACAAAAATAACTCTTAGAATTTGTGAAAACTGTAGTGGTTACTAGCAGGGATGTGGGGAGAAGGAACTCAAAAGGGGATAAAATGACAATGTACTGACACCGGAATTTTGAGGGGGGAGCAGTAAATGATGCATGCACATGTTTTCAAATATAACTTTGTACTCCCAAACTTAATTTTTTTTCTGTAAAAGTAGAAAAATGAATCAATAATTGATGGGGGGGCAAGAAAAGGACGAAAAAAGAGCAGTATTTTTGCAAATAAATTTAAAACATTTATTTAAATAAATTTAAAACATGTGAGCAACTAGAGAACAGTGAGCATAAATGACAATATTACCTAGAGAATATGTATAGATAGCTGAACATGTACAGGTATTTACAGTAAATAATGAATGAAGAGTAGCAATGTTGATAAGAACAAAGTCTTTAAAAATTCTCTTAAATCTATAACTCTGGAATAAAGGAATATGCAGATTCAATTTTATAAAGTAACTGAGGAATGCATTTAACTATTGATTTGTTCATCCATTCATTCCCTCATTCATTGTATTTAGAATAATACCTTTATTCTTTTTGTTTGTTTTTGAGACTTAGTCTTGCTTTGTTGCCGGGG